>CAUJRU010003267.1:0-52700 GCA_963277665.1 Viscum album
TCCGTGACATCCTGGACAATTTCGTGGGAGTTTTCATCGATGACATCATTGTGTACTTTAAATCTGAAGAGGACCATGTGAAGCATCTACGAGCCATTTTGGGAGTTCTTTGTCAGCATCAGCTATTTGGGAAGTTGTCGAAGTGTGAGTTTTGGGCTTGAGGAGTCTATTTCTTGGGGAATGTTGTGTCCCAACAAGGAATAGTTTTGGATCCATCGAAGATAGAAGCTTTTCTGTCTAGGGCAGCCCCCGAGACAGTTTTATAGCTGAAACGTTTCCTTGTTCTCACAGGCTATTGCAGGAGGTTCGTAGCCAATTTTTTACGAGTTGCTACTCCTCTAACAGCTTTGACTAGGAAGGATCAAGAATTCATACGGATTGATCAGTGTCAGGTAGATTTCAAGTATCTAATGGATAAGTTTTCAAGTGATCTAATCCTTTTTCTTCCAGCTGAGGGAGTCCAGTTTGATGTTTTCTATGATGCTTCACATTTGGGGTTAGGTTGTGTTCTCATGTATCATAGGTCAGTTGTTTCTTATGGGCCTCGGCAGTTGCATCCCCATGAACACAACTGTTCCACCCATGATCTAGAGTTTTCATTTTTGGTGTTTGATCTGATGTTGTGGAGACATAACCTCATTGGTGAGAGCTTTGTGGTTTTCACTGATCATAAGAGTTTGAGATATATTTTCTCCCAGCGTGACTTCAACATACGACAACGTCAGTGGATGGAGTTCTTGCAGGAATACAACTTTGAAATATCGTATACACCGAGAAAAGGGAATGTTGTAGCTGATTCGCTGAGCCTAAATTCATTTAGTGATGCTATGCATTAATCTGGTGATTCTTGGAGAGTAATGGATGAACTGTATGCATTGCATATTGATATGGAAGAATTTTTGGGTAGAGGTTTTCTTTTTCAGAAGATGGTACCGTCATCCCTAATGTATAAGGTGGAAGAGTCCCAGTTGGGGGATCATGGGGTGGAGGTATGGAGAGACCGAGTTGTTTGTGGTGAGGCCCCAGATGGTTGGTCGGAGGAAGAACAACACTGAGTGTAGTATCATGGAAGGCCTTTTGTTCCCATAAATATGAGTGATATGGTTCTCCGAGATATCCATTGTTCTCCATTATGAGTACATCATGGCGTGACAAATATGTACCGATACTTGCGGTGTCATTTGTGTTGGCCTGGGCTGAAGCGTGCGGTTTCAAAGGTCATTTCTCGATGTTTAGTCTTCCAAATGGTGATGGTCGAACACCGTGTTCCTGGTGGTATTCTCCATCCATTAAAGTTTACTCAGAGTAATTAGGAGGACATCTCAATAGACTTTGTTTTAGGTTTACCTAGAGCTCTAGGAGGACATGATGCTCTTTAAGTGGTAGTGGATCATTTACCAAAATCATCCCACTTTATAGCGATAAAGGAGTCGAGCTCAATGAATTTTTTGTCGAGGAAATATCTAGAGGAGTTGGTGAGACTCCATGGGGTCCCTAGGATGATCATTTCTGATCGATATCCTAATTTTACCTCCATGGTGTGGAGATGTATCCAACATGATTTTGGTTCACAACTATGCCTTAGCACTGCTCTTCATCCTCAAACAGATAGTCAGACATAGTAAACCATCCAGACTCTTGAAGACATGTTACGCACTTCTGTTCTTGATTTTCGAGGTTCATTGATGATGTACTTACCCTTGGTGGTGTTTGCTTACAATAATAGTTTTCACTCCACCATCGGTATGGCGCCGTTTGAAGCTTTATATGGCCGACCTTTCCATTCTCCGTTGTAATGGACAAGGGTCCAGGAGTCACCAATTCTTAGACCAGTACTAGTGTAGAATACAACAGGGATGGTTCAGGTGATTTGTGAGAGGATGAAGACAGCGCAAGGTCATCAGAAATCATATGTTGATCAAGGAAGTATTACCTTAGAGTTTAATGTTTGGGATCATGTGTTTCTGAAGGTGACTCCCCATCGTGGCCAGTGATTTTTTGGTCATGGAAGTAATATTTCTCCGCATTTTTTGGGTATTTTGAGGTTTTATCTCGTGTTGGTATTTTGGTGTATCAATTATCACTTCCCCCATAGATTATTCAGATAAATGATGTTTTCCATGAATCACAGTTCCGTAATTATCATCATGATGACTCTCACATCATCAATTGGGGAGAGATCGATGTTGTTGATGATGCATCCTTTGAGGATCGACCTGTGGAAATCCAAGACCGCAAGGAGATGGTGTTGTGTGGGTGCTCTATCCCCTTTTTCATGTCTTGTGGAGACATGGTGGCATGGAGAAGAGTACCTGGGAATGTGAGTCACAAATACGTGCTCAGTACCCAAATTTGTTTGGTGTTTAACTAATTTTATGTAATGATGTTCCCTATGTGGCTATACCTTTCATGTTTTATTATTGAATTTATTTTGTTTCTTTTGTGTCTTGCTCTCTTTTGAGTGGTATCTCGATGGGGGGTTGTTCGGACCCTATTTTTTTTTGTCTGTTTAGGTTGGTTATGAATTATCGAGGTTGAGAATATTTTTGGAGGTATCTGATGTAATGGCTCGGACCTCTACAGTCCATTACTTTGTGAAAATGTGGTGTTTGATGTGTTTTGGGAGGTCAAGGTGACATATCCCCAACACTTTGCCAAATTTTCAATTTTTTAACACTTCCATTGGTAAACAGTTTTATCTTTAACCTATAATAGTTGGTGAACAGTATTCTATCTGTGAGGTTCAGTGAAGAGTGTTCTATCAGTGAGGATTTAGGGAACAGTGTTTTATTAGTGAGGATTCAGTAAACATTGTTCTATCAGTGAGGTTCATTGAACAATGTTCTATCAGTGAGGATTTAGTGAACATTGTTCTGTCATTGAGGTTCAGTGAACAGTGTTCTATCAGTGAGGATTCAGTGAACAGTGTTCTATCAGTGAGGTTTACTAAATAGTGTTCTATCATTGAGGATTCAGTGAACAATTTTCTATCAGTGAGGATTTTAGTGAATAGTGTTCTATCTGTGAGGTTTATTGATCATTGTTCTATTAGTGAGGATTTAGTGAACATGGTTCTATCAGGGAGGATTTATCGAACAATGTTCTATCAGTGAAGGTATAGTGAACATTGTTCTATCAGTGAGGATTTAGTGAATACTGTTCTATCAGTGAGGATTTAGTGAAAAGTGTTCTATCGGTGAGGTTCAGTGAACAGTGCTCTTTCAGTGAGGTTCAGTGAACAGTGTTTCAATAATGGTGAGGTCTATCGGTAACCTTTAGCGGTGAGGTATATCAGTAACTTCTCACGGGGAGGTATATCAGTAACCTCTAACAGTGAGGTCTATCGGTAACCTCTAAGGGTGAGGTCTATTGGTAACCTCTAACGGGGAGTACTATCGGTAAACTCTGACGGTGGGGGTCTAACAGAGACCTTTTCTTTCTTTTTCCAAATTTTGAGAATGTGAACAGTGTTTCCACCTGCCTACAGTTTTCTCCTTTGACGTTTCCATTGACATAAAATACATTTAAATCCTCATTTTATAGACTCTAAGGCCGATTCAAAGGCCATAAATCCTATATTAATTATTCCTACAGCTCGGGATGTTGTTACTTTTTCACAATGTGTGGGTTAATGTGATCTGATTTTAATGGAAAATTAAGTGTATCTTAAACCGTCGCCCCATTAAATCTTCAAAAGGGACAAGATAAATTCATCCCTTTTTCTTCCTCTTTTTTCTCAGCTATGAGATTCTAGAACCTTTCAATCCTTCCAATAGGAGTTGCACAGTCACACTTTACTCCTCGGATTCATTTTGATATTTTTTGACGAAAACAAGTTGTATCAATCAATCTTTGATATAAACTATGTTTTATCGTAGTTATTTTGGGTTTCATCTTCTGTTGTTCTCTATTCTATATTATATCATGTAAAATCCATGCTTTTGATGGGGTTTTTCTTGGGGTAGGGATGGTTCTGTTGTACTGTGGCATCCTCGGGTGGATACAGTTTTCGGAAGAGGAGGATCGTGACCCGTTGTGTAGATAAAGAATGTGAGGAACTGTTTGAGGTAGGCGATTCGTTGCTTTGCTTTTCTTTTATGTGCAACTGTATTGATAGCATGTTTAATCGTACTAGATGATAATGTAATTGACATAATAAATATTTTAACTGGATAAATAAATTGATATCGATCAAATTTTATTTCCTCAAGTTTTTCTCGATAGTGTGATATATATGCTTTTTTTGCATAGGTGTTAATTCATGATGGAAATAAGAAAGGAACTTAAATTTGGAATAATTGATTTTTTTTGGCTAAAGATAAAGAGGCATGTAACGGAATCTCGTTCTAGTAGTAATTTGATGTTAATCAAATTGGCGTATTAAGAATGTTTAAATAATTGTAATAGATTACTAATTAGGTTTCAAAAATTTGTAACCTATGAATAAAATATATGTTAATTCAATATGGATTAGAGAACTAATTACTTGATAATTCCTTAAGGGGTTCTGAGTTACCCTATTTTTTGTTAAAGGTCCAAGAGCGCAATTAATTTTGAGTTTGTTTTCCTGAATCTTGTGTTGTGATTTGATCTGGGATACTTGTTGTGATATGTGGGGGCATGGAGGCTTTTGGTTGTGGCAGCATATGAAGCCTTGAGTGGCGGGATTCATCAGTTTATGCATGTAGGTGTCAGGGAGGACACCAGGGATGATGGAATGGGAAGGATGTGATTGTTGGGTGCTTGGTAATTTTGATTGGTTTTTTATCTGCTTTACTTTTCACCATTGCTCCAGGCATCTGGTCTTACTTAAACTTCTTCCAAAAGAGGCGAAGACACGTGGGGTATGCAACATGTTTTCTTTGTTTACCTTCTAAATGAAGGATGGGTATATTCTCTTGCTATAAGTGGTAAAGACACGATGGGGATTACATTTAATCACCGTGTTCACCCCCCTTGTTTTTATTAGCATATAATTTTTTTCTATAATTCCTGGGAATGTGGGAAAGTATTTCTATAATGAATAATTGAATAAATGGTGTTAACCAATGGGGATGGAGATGCTGGAACATAATGATGAGGTTGTAATTTTTTGAAGGAACTGTTGACTTTGGGTGTGATACTAATGAAACATAATGTATAATTGTTCATGGTTAATTAATGTATAAAGAAATAATTAACATAAAGTGGAACTAAAAAAGGGAATGATGTAATCTTATAAATCTCTTTAAATGGTTGTGTGCTTATAGGATACCCAGTCCTGGAAGTCGCAGCCTGGGGTCTGATAGATGTTAGTTTCATTTGTGTCTAAGAATAGGTAATGCCCATAGTGTTGTGGTGATATATAATATATCCTGAACTTTTTGTGTTTCTATATGCTACTCCACCCTATCAGTAACGGCAACTGACATCCCTGGGATTCTTAGCCCGGGTGGGTTTTTTTCCCCAACATTCTCATGGGAGGATGGATGGCTGCCCACCCCCTTTGGCCCGCTCTCTTCTCTTGGTAGTTACTGGTGTTTGCATGCACATTGGTTAGTTTTCCCCATATATGTGTGTAGAGGGTTGTAATGGCTTTAGGTTATTCACACACATATATTCTTTATATAGTTTTCTATGTACTACTATAGGTGTAACTTGTATAGGTTGTGATGGCTTGAGGATCCTTACTCAGTGTATGGGCTGTAACGGCATGAGGTATAATACCCGATGTATGATACACATCACGCGATCTGTGGTGGCTCCCAGAAACTACCTAGTTACTTTGGTGTGTGGACATGGTGGTTTTGTTCCACGAGGTGCATATTGTGGTGCTTCTCCCAGGTGTCTGTGGGCAAGCTTTTTTGGAGAGAGATGCTCAGGATGTGTGATGTTTGGGCAATGTAAAAAACCCAGTGGGGAAGTATTAGTGGGGTACCCATGATATTATTTATTATATGATATATTATTGTATTCTTTAATTGGTGGGAGTTTCCATGGTGAGGGTGGGAACTTAGTATACATATTTAGGTGACGAGTTATCTTCACTTGTTGTTCACTGTGCTTTTGCATGCTTTCTTTACTTTTGCATTAGAGGCTTCATGGCTAGTGAGCCCGTACCAAAGTAGTAAGGGCTCCTTTTTGGCATCCAAGAGACCCAGGGTCAAAACCGAATAGAGGATAATTTTCGGGTACTGTACCAGTACTGTAGCAGACACTTTAGGAGCTGAAACTATTCACGCGATTTTGGCTTTCGGGCAACCGGTTTGGGCCTATAGATCTCAAGGAACTTCGGGCCATCAAAGCCCTTCGGGCCACAGGGCCTTCAGGCCATTAAATACCATGAAGTAGCCTAGTTCGCACATTTAAGTCCCCATAAGAGGATCAGATCACTAGTAGTCGTCACCATAACCAGAGCTAACCTGATTGGAAGAATGATAGGTTATCACAACAGCCATAGGGACCAGGCACTGTGCAACTTTGTATGGGGAAATGTTATCCAATCAGCAATGCAGGTGGGTAGCTAAACGACATTCAATGATGTAGATGCTGGGGAGGGGTAGTTCTAGTGGGCTTGGAATACCAGTCATGTTATGGGCATGGTATGCCTCTGGGCCATCGGGTCATGTATTACGGGTCTTGTCAGGCCTTGTTCTTTGGGCCTACGGGTCATGTACGGGTTCCCCTTCGACCCTTAAAAGGGGTATTATCTGTTATAAAACAAAATAGAAGCCCTTCGGGCCATTCGGAGCATTAGTGGCTTCATGGAGGGTCTTACTGAGCATACTATTATACTCACCCTATGTATATAGAAACTATTTTTTAGGTCACTTTGAGCAGGATAGAGATCAAGCTGGTTTCTATTAACTTGGGGTTACAGGAGCTGTTCGAGCATGAGGTTGCTCCTGTTTTTACTTTCTCTAGGTTGTTTGCAGTTTTTCTTATTTCAGTTGTAGCACTATTACCTGGAATTACATGCGTGCCCTTGGGGTTCTTTTATAATTCATTTTTGAGTTGGAGTTGGTTGGTGTCTATCTTATCTCTTTCTTCTGTATGTGTTCTCTTAGAGGGTAATGACTCCCATTTGTGTGTTTATTATTCCCTCTGTGCTAGTCACCAACCCGGGGACTACTAGAGGCAGTACTTGGTGGTCATTATCTCCCTTTTCACATTGCCAACCAAGGAGGGGTACACATTGTGGGGAGGGGGTCGTGACAATGTTCTCATCTACCCTGGGTGATGGTAGAATCACAAAATGTTGGTTGAATCCTGATGGAATACTCGGGACACTCTTACGTAATGTATAAATACCACTCCTCATTGTGATCACACTGACATTGGGATTGAGATTTTTAGTGTGCTGGGATTGTGTAGTCATATATTTCTTTCTCACTAGATTATGTAGGGAAGTGGTAAACTGGATCATTTTTATATCCAAGTCCCTCATCCCTAAACCACGGCTCAACACATTATAAATTAATTAGGAAATTTTTTTTCAAATATTTTTAGTATTAACATTATCTTTTTTGGGGGGAACCCTTTCTGTAAATAGATTATTAAATTTTAGGCTAAGAATCACGTTTGGGTTTATTAAAAACCATGTAGGTGTGGAAGTGGTTATTTAATGTTTTATTGTTTGGGATATATTTTTATTCATATCCATAACTAATGTTTCAGTGATCCCTCTACCCTTGGTTGTATTTTAGTGTCTGGGAATCATACATTTTATAAGATATGGTTACACATACTATTGTTACGGTTGACTATGGAATACAGATGCACAATCTAGTGTCAATTATAGTTGGGGGAAAGATAGTAGGGTGGTCTCGTTCATGGAAAATTCAAAAATGCCTTACAGGAGTGGGCCCATGTGTCTTTTTATCTAAAACAGTGTATCTCTCTATAATGTTTAATTATTAAAATGTATTCTCAGTTATAAAAATTTTAACTGAAAAATGAAATCCCCAATGTACTTCTTTAACATGTTGTGTACCTCAATTGCCAAATTATTAGTAATTTTGTCCCATCTATTCAATTAGTGCATGGTAATATGCCGGTGTTTTTAATCTAGTGATCCACCTACCAGAAATTCACCATTAAAATATAAATCAATTTAATACCTTCAAAAAATTATTGTTTTCTTATAATCTATTGATTTTTGATGATGTTAAATTCAAAATAACTTTTTATGTTACTTATAGTACAATTTCATTGACTCCGCTTATACTGGATAGATACCTAGTATCACTTTTTGAATGGTTTTGGTCTATTATGTTACAGATAGTATGGTCAATAAAATACATTTAAAATCATTCCAACATGTTACATTTCAAGTTCATAAATATTACATTCAATATCTAGTTTTTTCATCAATTGATAATTAGAATGGTTTTAATTTTATCATTAGTGACAATACATCATTTTAAATATGAGAAGAAGACATTGAATTCATTAAGTTATTATTTGGGTCACAAATTATAGAGTCCATGAAATTTTAAGAGAATAGTTACTAAAACTTATTTTATCTCAAACTATGATTCCAAATTTGTCTCAGTAGTACATGTTTCTTTAGAAATAATTTCTATTGTAGAAAATTATTCAATAGTATTATCGAGTTCCTTATTTTTACTTGAAACCATTATTCCTGATTTTAAGATTAATTGTGATGTTATTCCTTCAACATTTTTTCCAAAATGAATACATTTAGAAATTTGGTGAATGATTACACTTCTCATATATAGAGACTATTGTATTTAAAGTGTATGGTTGAATTTAATATCATAGTCTTATGAGAATATTTCTTTTAGAATATTTCTTGTCATTAGACAAATAATATGTAAATAAATATAACTATCCTGAACACAAAGACACACATTTTTAATTACTTTTCAAAAATTTATTATGAATTGTGGATAATATAATAGAAAATTAATAAGAAAAGGTGGTAATATGAATAAATAAACACCTCAAACTAGTAGAATAAATTACATTCCTACCCATAAAAACTACCAATTTTAATGGTATTGTTATGGGTTATCTGATATGATGTGTATATTTTTATTATATAAGTTATGTATAGTAAATGAATGTTGTTATTGTCAAAAGAAACATATTTAGGAACCCAGTATTCACCATTGTGTATTTATGAGTTTAAAATAAAAATAGTTAATATGAAACAACAACAGAAACTAAGAAGGATCACCATCGATAACATATATTAAACATCATTGACAATGAACAATAAGATGCATTGAAAATTAAAAAAAATAGAATTCATTATCGTTAAATTTATTTAACCCCTTCATACATCCCTTTTCTTATCAACATCCTTATCCATGTTCATAAACATCATTTATTAGCCATATCATACTACAAAATAAAATTTTTACCAAGTGAAAACATAAATTCAAACTCATAATTGATCCTTATAAACAAAAATATACAACCTTTTTATTAGGAAAGGGATTTATAAATGAAATTTAACAATTGAATATGAAAAATTAATTCATTCATCGTTAGAGTAATTAGAAATAATTTTTATTAAAATATTAGTAATTAGTACTTAATTAAATAATAAAATAAATAATTTAGTGAAATGTAATTTTTTAAGTAGAGTTTTTATATGATTAATTACATATATATCAATATCATCTTTTAATATAATAACACTTTAGATATCTTAAAACTCCTACAAAGTTATTATAAAATGATACAAACAATTCCCCTAATGAAAATAAAAAATAGATATAAATGGTTGAACTATGCAGTAGATATACATCACGGGAATTTTAAAAAAATTTAAATTTTTCATTTAAAAACAATGAGATTGAAAATAATTAGTTTTCTGGATCAAAATAAAGTTATTTATAACATAGTACAACAAGGAATGGTGAGTTTGTTTATATTTTGTGATTATTTTTTATCATTAAACATAATGAATTTTAGTGTTCCAATTCACAACAAAATGGTCAATCAAAATTATTATTCATTATTTACAAACATTGGGTTTGGAAACAAAAAAATGAATTTTCTTCAGATAAAATATTATTAGTTTTATAAATAGTGTCTCATTACTTGCGAGTTGTAGAATATATATAATGAACCTTAATATTCTAATGTTACTATTCATTTATGTTTAATACATTAAAAATATGTTCTTATAGAATATAATATAGTACATGATATAATAATTGAAAATACAATATTATTTCATCAATATAGAACTTTAAAAATACGGGATAATTAGTTATGTTAAAAATATAAACAATATTTCTGAACAATATAACAAAGAAAACAATATAACTATAATTTTAAATTCTAGTTTATTGTATCAATGAATAATTACCATAGTCATGAAAATTATACTAAAATAAAAAAATCACACATTTCTTGTTGGAATGTATATAATAATATAGAGATACATAAAATAAAACAAGTAAAATGATGAATAATGTAAATAAGGTGTCTTATTTGGATGTCGAAGGATTATTTCACTCATTCAATAGAAAACAACCATTATAATGGTATCTTGAATATTAACATAACCATTATGAATAGTATAATTTCAAATATTTGATCTTATTAATGAATACTATTTTTAACTATAAATACCATTCAATTATTTACTAAATATGTATGTGTTAATTTTAAATAGTCACTTTTAAGATAATTGTCAAAAAATTAATTTTTTGGTTAAATTTACCAAGTAAATTAATATTCCAAATAAATTGTTTTATCCTTCATATTCAACATTTAAAAATTAGAATAATGTAATCTTTTGGTATTTATATGAAATGGTTTAATTCTTGATGAATAGTTATTTTTTAAATTTATAGTAAGTTTTTTTGATGTCACTATGAATTCTAAATAAATGAATAAATTATAAAAAATTCATCAAATTATAAATATTATTTATTTTATAAAATTATTTTTTAATAATTTATAAAATATGTCTTGCTAGCTAAAAATCAACATCTAAAATCTAAATTAAATTATTTTCAATTGAGAAAAACATATTTTTAATGATTACATGAAATAAATATAAAAAAATTCCAATAATTGTTGATATTGTATAATTATCATGAAAAAATTATTATGAAATAATATTATCATTGAAATGAATCAAAACAATTCATTTTATCAATTAAAAATACAAAATAATTGATATTTTATTTTAAAACATAAATATACCTAACATAAGAATATATGAAAACTAAATTAATTTGACATATCTTTTGAAATTTCTCAATGGTTAATTATAGACAATAATATAACTCCAAATCCTATTAATTTTGTCTTGGAAGCATTTTTTTTAAAAATTAAAGCCTTAATCCCCTTAAGGGGTTTTTTAAAGTAGGAATCCAATATAAAATGTAAAACATTCCTCATACCTATGTTTAATTTTTTTTATTCTTCACATACCCCCACATATATCTATGTTATAAATATAGAAAAATAAATTTAGTTGCATAATTATATTCTTATATAGTATTATATTCAAATAATTTTTATAAATTATATTTTTTAATCTTTCTACAAAATTGTGCTAACATTATGGTTTGATAATACGAACTATGTGAAAGCCCTTTTTCCATTACAATCATTCATGAATGGTTATATAAAAGTAATTATTATAAAATATGGTAATAAGAATCAATTGAAATCATTCATACTTTTCTATAATTATAAAATAAAAATATTTTTAACATATTTAAAATAAAAAATTATATTCATTGAAATCTCCAAAAATTTATTAACATCAATATATTCTATGATTATAATTATTTTAATGAATAATATAAATCATTGAAATTATAATAATATTAGATGAAATGGAAACAACTCCATAACAACTCACTATCTTATAGAACTTTATTATAATGTTTATTATTATTTCCTTTACACAATAACATCTAAGAAAATTTGGACCAAACAACCAAAAATGGCTAATTGAGTACAGTAGACTAAAAGATGAATTAAATATGATGATACATAGGATATAATATATGAAATAATCACTACTAATTTTATGTAGAATAAATTTAATATATATATATATATATAATTAAACAATTAATTTGGTTAGAAAAATGTCCAAGTAATTCTATAATCAATAAAAAGGAACTCTTGAACACTTACACATCTGTCAGGTTCTATTCCAATTTTTTACAAGTATATGTATCAATATTATAAAATCAATTTAAATACATCTTAAATACATCTTAATTTAGATTCCCTTTATTTAAACTAATAACAGTATTTTTTTTATTCCTTCGTCTGAATCCTTACATAGGTCCTCAGATTGTAGAAATGATAGTATTTCCTAATCCAGTCATTGATTCTTCTTAATATGTTAAATTCACAATTATTAATTAATTAATGTCTTATTTAATTTTACTATATACTTATTCCATCATTTGGAAGTCCAAATTGAAGAATTAAATTCCTATTTTGGGTACAAATATGACAATTCCTTTTATTATGCATTGTGACACTATTAAATAACATATTTTCTTTTTATGGATTTTTCTCATGTTTAAAAATTATATAGAAATTATTTTTTTTATAAAACACATATGTATAATATTTTAAGAGATAATATGTGGGGCAAAATTAAATATCCCCACAATTAGTTATGTGGTAGTTACATTTTATGAGGTATTATGTATTTTGGTTGGTAGTTATCCTACTATATTATGGTATGTTGTTTTGGAAAAAAATATTGAATTTTGTTAATGGTGACAAGTCTAGTGTTTTAAAATCATTATTATCATTTAAATAGTTTACATATTCATATAAATTCATTAATTATATTCCATGTTCCTATGTGATTGTTCATAATCTATTGGGGATTTAATTCCATGTTATGCTTACTAACTCTTATATATCATTTAAATATTTATTTACCCTGCGCTTGAATTACATTACATCAATTACTTTTAAATATTATATCTATATTCCACATGAGGTTATAGATGTACATAGAAACAAGAAAACCTTTTAAAATTATTTGATATAAATTAATATTTTCTATATTGTTAAAATGATTTATTATTTATACAATCTCTTAAATTAACAATGTTTCTAAATGTTTTTGTGTATCTGTTTATGTTTATAAAAATTTGTTTTAATTTCATCTATATTAAATGTTACAAATTATAGATAATATTTTGATTACTTTACCATGTTAAAAATATTCATTTTAAATGAATTGAAAATAATAAATTTCTCAAATTTCAGAGGAAATCATTATTGATTATATATTTGTTTGAATTAAAAAATGTTCTTTCCAAACCAAAAATAATTTACCACAATTTTTTCTGTCACTAATTCAATGATTTGACAGTAAAATACAATACAATATAAAAAATTATTAGGTTTTCTTTTCTATTAATTTATTTTCTCCCTGAATTATACAATGGTTCCAAATTAAATTAAATTTAATAAAATTTATAAATCATTTACTATTTTTAGGATACTTTTTATTTTCAATAAATATTGAACAATAACATGATAAAAGTCAGACAGATATTTAATATACCAACACCTACTACTGTTTTTTGGGTAAAATTCGAAATACTTTTAGTAATAGAAACACAATTAAAAATTGAAATAATACACAATGATGCTGAAAATGTATATATTTAATGTTTCCAAACCCTATACACATATTATAATCTCTTATACTAATTATGAGACTTCCAAGGTCAACTATGATATTAATACAAATCCAGATTATTATATATAATAGGATTAGGGAATCTGACTATTAAACAATTTGTAAATTCATCAATGATAGTAATACATTTTTCATAACCATGATGATAGGAAATAATACATTTGATAGAAAAAATAGAAAAAATATAATTCCAAATCACTCATATATACATTATAAAATTCATATATTTTTTTTGTAAAAAAAAGGTAATATAACATCTTAAATAGTTAATACCATAATTATATCAAGTATAAAAATTGCAACTACCCTAAATCCCACAAACCCCCCAAAATAGTAGATAACAAAAAAATATTTTTCATTAAATTTATCCTAAACATTATAAAAATTAGGGGGTTATTATTTTGTTTGAAAAAATGTAATAATAATCCAAGGATTTAAATTAATATTTAAAAACAATATAGGCTTTGAAGACTAACACATTTGGCCTCTACCAAAGCAACCCAAATTCAATCTATAACTCAAAGCCTTTGGGATTAGCTATGTGGAAATGGTGTTTGAACAACCAAATAATTTGGACATAAATTTTATAATGAATATATATATATATATATTATTTTAAAAAAATATTTGAATATTTTCAAATCTATTAAATATGCAAGAATTGTGAAATTAATGCAATCTAAACTTTTAATAAAAACCATTACTCATTGTTCCCTTTTATAAGGGGACTTACCAAAAAATTCATCTAGATTACCATGGTCAGATTCAGCATCCCCGTTACTATATAGAATTAATAATATATTATTATTATTATTTTGATCTATTTATTAAAAAATAATATTAATAGATAATAATAATAATAATATCTATGTAATACTTATTAATGGATCCACCTAAGGGTGAAAAAAGAATTGGAGAGTCTCTCGTAATCTATTCATGGTGTCTACATTAGAATCGAGATGGGTATTAGTGAATACTTCTATTTGAAGGAAGATTTTTACTGTAATCAAAATCAAAAGAAGGGATCAATTAATTTGAAATGGAATGGTATTTGTGCCCTAATGGTTTCAACCTAATTGATGATTCCCAGACCACCACTCCTTGAAAGACTAAGAAAATCTTATTCTTCGTTGTATTTATGAAATAATCTAATACTGATATTAAATATGGTACCCTAACTTTAATTGAGGCAGACAATATGATACTCTAATATCCATTATGTGAATGCCATTATTCTATCATCACTCGGGTTACACATTATATATTTGAAAATATATTGAATAATGAGGGACTTAAAAATCAGTTAACACCAATTTGGGGGGTTCAAACATTGTTTCTTGAGATAAATATGTAATTGTTTTTCCATATTTTATACCTATCATATGATTTACAATCTAAGGAATTAGGGTGTGGAATGGTGTCTCTCATCCCTGATTCACTAAGGATAGATTATGGGATCCATTATTTAATCCCAAAAATCACTAACAGAATTGTGAAATTTTAGTTCTGGACCATCATCTTAAGTTTGTTTTTAGCACCCCATGTTTCTTTGGGATATTACCTTTGTGGTGGTAATCGTAAAAAAATTATCAAAGAGACAATGTAAACATGGTTTTCCACTTTTTTAGGTTTTTGTTGAGGTCGATTTTAGATTCCACCTAACTAAACTAGATCATTTGGTTTTTGGGGATTATATATTTGATGTGTAAATATCTCTAGAAAATCAACTATATTTTTGATCCAGCCATGAGATCATCAGTAATATAGATGGAATCCATCATAAGTCCCTGAAGTGTTAAAATTTAAGGATGATGGGTCACTCGAGTGACCACTAAAAATCAAGGAATAACTTTATCATGTTGATAATCCTTTTATAGAAGGTAATCAAATTGTGGGTGACCCAGACGGAGTTGTTATAGAGATTAGTTATTCATGGATGGGCTACAAGGATCCACATCATTTGTTACAATTTTTGTTGGTGCATTCAGATCTAGTAATGATGATAAAGTGGATAGTTCATATGTGTACTAGGGAAGGATGAAATTTTAATAGATGAATCCTCCCTCTAAGGATCAATGTGAGAGATTGTGTCTAATTTCACAAACATCCCTACATGATACTCCTTTTAGAAGGATCATGCCGGCTTATTTCCATGAATTTTTAATGATGAGACTATGATGCTTGAATAGACCATTATGAAGACTATGGGGGACTTCTTGAGCAAAGATAAGTCCTATTTAAGGGAACACATAATTATAATGATTTTCTACTACAGATATTTCTTACTTTGATCATAACCATCAATAGGTTGTAACGGAGGACTCAAATGTGAATCGTTAACCTCACATATATGCCATATTATATGATGAGGATCCAAATGAATTTCTTAAGGATTAATTATTCAATTTGGGTTACATCAAGGGATTAAAGGGAATTCTTTTGAAATCTCTACAGTAAAATAAGATTAAAAAGGGATGTGATAGAAAGATTCTTTAACATCCCAAGTAAGTAATGAATAATAGATATTTTTATCTATGTCTATTAATGAATTGGATAGTTTTTTAGAGGCTTAAAATAAAAATAAATCCAATCTTAAGTATGGAATACACTAATATTTTTAAAATATTGTTTTACTTCTTTTTGATGGAAAATTTTTTTAAATCTATCTTTTGACAATTTTATAAGCTATGTTTTTCAAAATAAACTTATTCCTTATTATTGGGACATCAAAATTTACTTTTTGTGAATTTTTGGTATTTTTCTGACAATGTTCATTTTTAATGAATAATGATAAAATACTGCATTCTACATCAAAACTGCTTTTTAATCTAATTTATTTATATGATTAAATTATCTTTTGAATTGGATTTAAGGTGAAATTAGAATATATTTTTACCATTTAATCCAATATTGGTCATTGGAATTAATTTCACTTTGAAATTGAACTTAAACTAGTGTCAATCTTTTGATACTTATTGTTTCATAAAAACGCGCTATTTGCTCTAACAACGGGAATTAATTATTAAATTAATTAATGCAACATATATGATTTGAGTTTTGTAAAATATTCATCATTTTTGAATTCGGAATATCAAATATAGCTTAGGGTGAATTTTTGGTAATTTTCTGAAAAATTTAAATTTTTGATGAATAGTGAAATCACTAAGTGGTACTTATAAAAATTGATTTTCCGTTAAAAGGAAATTTTTCCATCTTTGTGTTTTTAATTTCAAAAATCTGACATAAATGGTTGTCATTAAGAAGTAAAATGTGGTTCAGTGGGATTAAAATAATTTTTTTGGTGAATAGTAACTTATTAAGTTTTTAATGGCGATTAGAGGTAATTAGTGTAGTTTAAGGTAAAAATAATGTTTTAATAATATGAGATAAGCTTGAAACATGTCCTAACCTCATTGGATGTGTCATGGACGACCATGAAAATCCCTGGGTAAACTTGGGGACCCCATGGAGCCACTTTGTTTGGGAAATGACATAAATAACATTTTATTTAATGTTAAATTAAAAATGACACAAACATGAGATGTTTTATTAAAATATTTTTTACATGGGGTTATACAAGTCATATTTTTGACTATAAATATTCATTAGAAATCTAAAGAGATTCCTTACATCGTGATATTTTTCTTATAGTTTTTATACATTAAATATATTATATTATTGATGACATCATGATGATGTAGCGATTACCTCATTAATAAAGGATTTAAATAAAATGAAATGATAATGTCAAATCTATGACCTACACTTGTCCAAATCCTATTTTATGGGTGGATTTAGAAACCGTATCACCTTAAACTCGAATTATATCAATTTTGGACCTTTTGAATTCGAAACGCATTTTAAAATAAAGTAACATTTCTTTACTTTCCAAGAGTGCCCCTCCTCTCCTCTTATAAAAGGCCCCCACCTATACCTCCTTATCCACACTTCCAAAGCCTTTGGATCGGACAACCCCTGCCCATATTGTCTCTCCACATCCCTCTCTTACTCCTTGTAGCCTCACTTTGGGCAGAATTCTTCCCAAGGAAGCCTTTGTGCTCAAACCAAAGAGAGTAACCCGATTTTAATGTAATGTCTTCACTTGAGTCCTTTTGTATTATTTTGCTTCTCCAACCCCCTAAAAACTCTTTATTCATTTATTTTGTAACAAATACAGTATCTTCAATATACTAGGATGTTTTTATAAGAAGTATTAGAGCTAAACTTAAACACACGGACATATAATGGTTAAAGAACATACTGTTTCTGTGGATGGCGAATTTCTGCCTCCCGAAATGAGGATTGTTCCACATTCTTTTAACACCTTCAAAGGTTGAAATTAAGATGACACTATATTTATATATGATATACAATATGTTTATGTTTTCCTTAAGCTTCTGTATTATTCATTTTGGTCATACCTTTATGGTTTCCATTATGGGTAAACGCGATATCTTCATTTAAGGAAGTGCGGACTACCACCCTCTCAAAGTGATTTGATTCGTTAAATACCATATGTGGGACGTATAAAGGATGGAGTTATGATATTATATATGATATTACACTGGAATTATAATATACCTTTATATCATTATGATTCTATTCTATAAAATACAAAATATAAATGAAAGTAGCGTTCATGCGTACGTACGACTTACCGTCTCCATGAACAGTTCATTTCATTTCTTAACTCTAAATGATTATGTAATATTATAAATTCATGTATATACTAGATATATATGATATATATGATATATAAATCATGATTATATCTCTGGATATAATGGATACATGAAAAACTTGTAATTATAAAGGGCATATTTTGACTCAAGTACCAATGATCCTTAAAACGACCGTTATTAACTTAAATAATTACATAGTGTTCATGACTTGGAAATAAGTGATATAAAAGGAATAATGAACTAGGAAAAGGTTCATAAACAAGTAGAAATTAACTCAAGTTTATTATTCAGGACATTGACGAACGACCGAGTCAAGTCGTACTCGAGGTATGGGACTTCATCTCAATCTCCTTTCATTGAGGAATATTTTTTTATACAAAAACTTCTTTTATATAGTGTATAAACCCCTTTGACTTTTACGTTTATCCAAAAGGAAAATTTTTTATACGAAGCGTTTTACTAAACGACCAAAGGGAAAGTTTTTGTCGTACGCATGTGGCGACAATGACTTCTCTGCCGCTGTGACCATTATTTGAGTTGCGGCTTCCTCTACAAGCCATACCTTTTTTTAAAGAAAAATAAATACCATGTTTTATTTTTAATTTATTTTGGTATTTAAAATGGTTTTCATAATGTTTTTATATCAATGTGTTGTTTTGATATCTTGTTATTGAAAGTTGGAAATGTTATGTTTCCTTTATGCATGTTTTATGTGATACGATTATATTGAGGTTCTTGGAAATTATTATGAAGACGGGTGGTTGCGTGATAAAGTAAGGGTGGGTGAGCCCGATATAGCTCTCCAATGCATTGGGTAACTCAAATGAGTGAAACATTAAGGTTTCTACGAAGAGATTTTGGGAATATACTGTGATGGGTATTCCAAATGTAACCAAGAGGGTTACTCCCTACGTAAGAATGTTATGAATGTCTCAAGTTACTTTTATGTCTTATGATTTCTATGATTTATTCATGATTTGATGAGGTATGTTAAAGTGCTTATGTTTTATGGGTAAAGTATGGTTTCATTCTTAAGTATATATGAACTCATTTTTCCTTCCCATATTTTTATAACCCATACTGAGCTTTTTATGCTCATCCCAAGTTTTTCTGAAATGTTTTTCACAGGTCAAAGGAAAGGTACATGATATGATGATAGTGTCAAGGAAGTGTCAAGAAAGAATCCATGTTTTATTTTAAATATTTTCCGTTGATGGGAAAGAAATGAATACTATTTTTTTGTAACCACTTTGTTTAAATGTGGGATGTAAGGAAAGTTTTATGATCTAATTCTCTAAAACTCTAAACCTGAAAAGATCCTCAATGTGTAATCTTGTAATAACTCAAGATTAAGTAAGGTTTAAGGATGGATCCTTATAGTTGGTATCAGAGGTTGGTGTAGATAACTTTAGGAGTTATAATTTTATTAAATGATTATCCAAAAATATTTTTTTTATGGTCCAATTGAAGTGATGTAGCATTTGAAGATTACCATGTGGCTTCATCTAAGACATGTTTGTTAAGAATGGTTTTCCGCAGAGGAAACAGGGAAGCTGTGCTATGAAGGCATACAGAAGGAAATAACCTTCTGAATCAGCATCCTGAGATGGTCATAATTGGAACTGAATAGTTTGTTCCAGTAATGGCGCAGTTGACTCAAGCCATAAATGTTGGTGGTATCCATGCACGAGATCAGCTAGATCAACCGCAGAGGAACATGTCAGTGGTGAAAGATTTCATGAGGCAACATCCCCCATCATTCAGAGGATCATCTGACCCTGTGCTAGCTGAAGGGTGGATTAATGCACTAGAGACGATTTTCGATGTCATGGGGTGTTCAGAAAATCAAAAGGTTAGTCTTGCTATTTACTGTTTGAAGGATGAAGCAGATCAGTGGTGGTCAATGGTTAAAAATATCAGGGACGTTGATGAGGTTGATGCTCTCGACTGGGATGAATTCAAAGGAATGTTTCTTGAAAAGTATTTTCCTAAGGCTTTTCGACATAGGAGGGAAAACAATTCTTTGAATTGAGGCAAGAGGAAGACTCAATGGCTACCTATGAAGTAAGGTTCACTCGATTGGCAAGGTATGCTCCAAATTTTATCCGAGACCTTGATAGTAAAATCAATAATTTTTACTCAGGATTAACGCCAAAATATCGAAGGGAATTAGCTTCTCGTGAGTTTAAAAGTTATGGAAAGCTTGTTTGATGTGCTGATATGGTGGAAATAAAGTCTCCCGATGATCAAGTGTTCTATAAAAACCAGCAGAAGAAGAGACCGAGGTGGCAGGAGAAAGGGAAGAATTATTCAAAAAAGTCTAATGGTAAGAAAACTATGTTTCTAGTTTGTGATAAATGCGGGAATAGGCATGCTGGGGAATGTCTTATGAATTCTGGAAAGTGCTACCGATGCGGTAAGATGGTACATAAGGCTCGTGATTGCACTGAAAAAGATAAAGGTGATGGTAAGTCCAAATTTTATTTACAGTTAGTTAAATGTTTTAAGTGCAATGAGATGGGTCACTATGCAAACGAGTGTTCGAAAAAGAGCTCATGTGATGGGAAGCAGTTAGACTACAAGCAGAAAGGGGTGGTGAAATCCTTTGAAACTACTTCAGCAGATGTTGGGTCATCAAATGAAGTTGTATCAGGTACTTTGTTTATTTTTTCAGATTATGCCAGTGTGTTGTTTGATTCAGGGTCTACACATTATTTCATCTCTGAAATCTTTTCTAGTAAAATGGGAATACCATATCAAGAAATGACTGTTGAACTTTTGGTAAAAACACCTGGGGGAAATGTTGAGGAAAGATGAATTTATAAGTATCTTCCTATCCTTATCTGTGGAAATAACCTACTTGAAAACCTTATTGTTTTACCTCTAGTAGAGTTTGATTTTATCTTGGGTATGGATTGACTCTCTATTTACCATGCTAATATTGACTGTAGATCTAAAGAAGTTTCTTTTCAGAAAGAATTTCAGTTTGTGTACAAGAATGAACCCTTACTTTTGATAACATATCAAGAGGTCGAGAAACATGTAAAAGATGGAAATGAATGTTACCTTGCACAAATCATTGAAAATAAAGGAACTATTCAGATTAATGATTTGTCAGTGGTAAATGAGTATCCTGATGTTTTTCCTAATGAGTTGCCTGGAATAATACCAGACCTGGAAGTTGAGTTTACTGTTGACTTAGTTCTTGATGCGAAGCCAATTTCAAAACCCCTTTATCGAATGGCTCAAATTGAACTTTTAGAGTTGAAGGAGCAATTGCAAGATTTATTAGAGAAATGTTTCATTCGACCTAGCACATCACCATGGGGTGCTCCTATTTTATTTGTTAAAAAGAAATATGGTTCTATGAGACTTTCCATTGATTATAGAGCCTTGAATAACATCACTGTTAAGAACAAATATCCTTTTCCTCATATCAATGATTTGTTTGATCAGCTCCAGAGAGATCAGTTTTTTTCAAAGATTGAACTGAGATTGGGGTACCATCAGCTGAAGTTAAATGAAGCAGATGTTCCAAATACTGCGTTTCGTACAAGATATGGCCATTATAAATTTGTAGTAATGCCTTTTAGGCTAACCAATGCACCTGTTGTATTCATGGACTTAATGAATAAAATTTTTCATGAGTTCTTGGATATGTTTGTGGTGGTTTTTATTGATTATATTTTGGTGTTTTCTAAAAGTAATGAAGAGCATGAAATACATTTAAGGGTTATTTTGTAAACCTTAAAAGAAAAGAAATTGTATGGGAAATTCAGAAAGTGTGAGTTTTGGTTGCAACAAATTTCATTCCTTGGTCACATTGTTTCAAAATATGGGATAACTGTTGATCCTGCAAAAACAAAAGTTGTGGAAGAATGTCCAAGACCCACAAATGTAACTGAGATTCGTAGTTTCCTTGGTTTGGCAGGCTATTACCGAAGTTTTGTTAGAACTTTTTCACGGTTATCTAGTCCAATCACTAAGATAACTCGGAAGGGTGTTAAGTTTATCTGGAAAAAAGAATGTGATGATTGTTTTCAGGAACTAAAAAGAAGATTGGTGAATGCTCTAGTTTTGTCACTACCTTCCAGGAATGGTGAGTTTGTTATATAAAGTGATGCTTCATTGAAAGGACATGGTTGTGTCCTAATGTAGAATGATCAGGTAATTGCTTATGCTTCACGACATTTGAAAACTCATGTGGTAAATTACCTTACACATGATTTGGAATTAGATGCTGTTGTTTTCGCTTTAAAAATATGGAGGCTTCATTTGTATGGAGTAAAGTGTAAAATATATACTGATCAAAAAAGTTTAAAGTATATATTCACTCAGAAAGAATTGAACATGAGACAGAGGAGAAGGCTGGAATTAATCAAGGATTATGATTGTACAATTCATTACCATCCGGGAAAATAAAATAAAGTGGCTGATGCTTTGATTAGAAAAAGCAATGCTTCATTATCAATGTTGCGTTTGGAACGTGATCCTTTGGTTAAGGATTTGATGGAATTTGGCATAGATGTTTTTTGGAGCAGGAAGTTCTTATGTTTTGTTTTAGGTATCAGTGAGATCATCTCTATCAGACAGAATCAAGCAAGCACAGAAGCAAGACAGTGAGCTGCAGAAAAAGGTAGAGCTGGTTCAGAAAGGTAAGTTGCCTGAATTCAAAATTGATAATGATTGAGTTTTGAGATTTGGGAAGATTTTGTGTGTGCCTTGTGATTCACAGTTGAAGATAGAGTTGTTATGTGAAGCTCATAGTTCTCCGTTTTCAGTTCATCCTGGCAGTACTAAGATGTACATAGATATGTGGTAGTATTATTGGTGGGATGGAATGAAAAGAGATATTGTTAATTTTACTGTGATGTGTTTGAAATGTCAACAGGTTAAAGCAGAGCAAAAGTTTGTGAAAGGGATGCTTCAGCCTTTACCAGTGCCAGAGTGGAAATGGGAGAATATATCCACGTACTTTATTGTGGGGTTACCGAAGACATCTCGTGGTTATAATGCAATATGGGTTATTGTTGATCGCTTGACTAAATCTGCACATTTCCTTGCTATACGTGATACTTTCTCTCTAGATCAACTTTCCCGTTTGTATCTTAAAGATATAGTCAGGTTACATGGAGTTCCTCTCTCCATTGCTTCCGATCGTGATCCCAGGTATACTTCTAACTTTTGGAAGGGCCTTCAGAAGTCGTTGGGTACTGAATTAAATTTTTGTACATCATTTCATCCTCAATCAGATGGGCAGTCAGAATGAACAATTCAGAATTTGGAAGATATTCTACGAGCTTGTTCGATGGATTATCAGGGATGTTGGGACCATCATCTTTCTTTGGTTGAATTTTCATATAATAACAGTTTTCATTCCAGTATACAGATGGCACCATTGGAGGCGTTATATGGGAATTGGTGTCGAACTCCAGATTTCTGGGATGAAGTGGGTGAAAGGAAGTTGATGGGACCAGAATTGGTAGAAGAGATGGCAGAAAAATTTCAGCTGATTCAGAAACACATGATAATAGCTCAGAGTAGGCAGAAGAGTTATGCGGACAACAGGAGGAAGGATCTCTCTTTTGAGGTAGGTGATCATGTTTTTCTCAAAGTCTCACCATGGAAAATTGTGATGTGATTTGGTAAGAAAGGAAAGTTGAGTCCAAGGTTCATTGGACCATATGAAATTCTGGAGAGAGTTGGATCAGTTTCTTACCGAGTGGCTTTACCTCCGAGTTTATCTCTGGTATACAAATTTTTTCATGTTTCGATGCTGAGAAAGTATATGCTAGATCCATCTCATGTTTTGAGTCCAGAGGTAGTTCAGCTTGAAGTGAACTTATCTTATGAGGAACAACCGGTCCAGATTCATGACCATAGGGAGAAAGTGTTATGGAATAATGTGATTAATTAGGTAATGGTTTTTTGGAAAAACCACATGATTGAAGAGGCAACATGGGAATTTGAAAGTGCGATAAGGGATAAATACCCCCACTTATTCGATAAGTAAATAAATTGCGGGGACGCAATTTTCTAAAGGGGGAAGGATGTAACATCCCAAGTAATTAATAAATAATATATATTTTTATATATGTCTATTAATTAATTGGATAGTGTTTTAGAGGCTTAAAATGAAAATAAATCCGATCTTAAGCATGGAATACACTAATATTTTTAAAAGATTGTTTTACTGCCTTTTGATGGAAAACCCTTTTTAAATCTATACTTTGACAATTTTATAAGCTATGTTTTTCAAAATAAACTTATTCTTTATGATTGGGACATCAAAATTTACTTTGTGTGACTTTTTGGTATTTTTCTGACAATGTTCAATTTTTAATGAATAGTGAAAAAATACTGCATTTGACATCTAAACTGATTTTTAGTCTAATTTAGTTATATTATTAGATTATCTTTTGAATTGGTTTTAAGGTGAAATTAGAATATATTTTTACCATTTAATACAATAGTGGTCATTGGAATTAATTTCTCTTCGAAATTGGACTTAAACTAGTGTCAATCTTTTAATACTTTTTGTTTCATAAAAACACGCTATTTGCTCTGACAACGGGATTTAATTATTAAATTAACTAATGAAAATTACATGATTTTTAGATTTGTAAAATATACATCATTTTTGAATTCATAATATCAAATATAGCTTAGGGTGTATTTTTTGTAATTTTCTGAAAAACATCAATTTTTGATGAATAGTGAAATCACTAAGTGGTACTTATAAAAACTGATTTTCCGTTTAAATGAAAATTTTCCATCTTTGTGTTTTGAATTTCAAAAATCTGACATACATGGTTGTCATTAAGAAGTAAAATGTGGGTCAATGGGATTAAAATAATCTTTTGGTGAATGGTAACTTATTAAGTTTTTAATCGTGATTAGAGGTAATTAGTGTAGTTTAAGAAAAAAATAATGTTTTAATAATATGAGATAAGCTTCACACATGTCCTACCCTCATTGGATGTGTCATGGCCAACCAATACAATCCATGGATCAACTTGGGGACCCCATGGAGCCACTTTGGTTGGGAAATTACATAAATAACTTTTTATTTAATGTTAAAGTAAAAAATGACACAAACATGAGATGTTTTACTAAAACAATTTTTACATGGGGTTATACAAGTCAGATTTTGACTATAAATATTCATTATAAATATAAAACGATTTCCAACATCATGATATTTTTTTATACTTTTTATACATTAAATAAATTAAATTATTTATGACATCATGATGATGCAACGATTACCTCATTTGTAACACCCCAGGTAAATAAAGAATATGACATTTTTATATTTATCCATATTTGTGAATAAAATATTAATATTACTTTAAATGGGATGCTATGCTCGATGGCGTACCCAATACGCAACAACGAGTTTCTTGGGAATCTTACGTTGCACTCTAATAATAAAATAATATTATTTTAAATAGTAGTTAATGCCTAGCCATTGTAATGGCAGGAATGAACAGAACTAACTACAAAATTATTATATATGTTTGTCATATATTTTTACTTTTTACAATAAATTTTAGAGGATTAAAAATTCGAATGAATCCAATTTTAAGCGTAAAAATTATAATATTCTTTAAAAGGTCGATTAACCGCCTTTTGATGGAGAACCTTTTTTAAATCCCCTTTATGACAATTATATGTGTTATATTTGAAAAAATAAAATTCTTATTTAGAATCGGGACATCAAAATTTACTTTGTGTAACTTTTTGGTATTTTTCCGAAAAAGTTCAATTTTTAATGAATAGTGGAAAATGTTGTATTTTAATTCAAAACCACTTTTTAATATAATTTATTTATATGATTATATTATATTTTGAATTGTTTTTAAAGTGAAATTATAATATATTTTTACCATTTAATCCAACAATGTTCGTTGGAATTAATTTCACTTTGAAATCGGACTTAAACTAGTGTCAATCTTTTGATACATTTTGTTTCATAAAAACACGCTATTTGTTTTGACAGCGGAAATTAATTATTAAATTAATTAATGCAACTTATATGTTATAAATTTTGTAAATATACATCATTTTTGAATTCGGAATATCAAATATAGCTGAGGGTGAATTTTTGGTAATTTTCTGAAAAACATCAATTTTTGATGAATAGTGAAACCACTAAGTGGTACTTATAAAAACTGATTTTCCGTTTAAATGAAAATTTTCCATCTTTGTGTTTTTAATTTCAAAAATCCGACATACATGGTTGTCATTAAGAAGTAAAATGTGGTTCAATGGGATTAAAATAATTTTTTGGTGAATAGTAACTTATTAAGTTTTTAATCGCGATTAGAGGTAATTAGTGTAGTTTAAGGTAAGAATAATGTTTTTATAAAATGAAATGACCTAGAAACATGTCCTACCCTCATTGGATATGTCATGGCCGACCAAGACAATCCATGGGTCAACTTGGGGACCCCATGGAGCCACTTTGGTTGGAAAATGACATAAATATCTTTTTATTTAATGTTAAAGTAAAAATGACACAAACATGAAATGTTTTACTAAAACAATTTTTACATGGGGTTATACAAGTCATATTTTTGACAATAAATAATCAATGGAAATATAAAAAGATTTCCTACATCATAGTATTTTTTTATAATTTTTAGACATTAAATAAATTAAATTATTTATGACATCATGATGATGTAGCGATGACCTCATTATTTAACGATTTAAATAAAATGGAAAGATAATGTAAAATATAAGACCTACACATTTCCAAAACATATTTTATGGGTGGATGTATTACCCTTATCACCTTATCCTCGAAACACATCGATGTGGGAGCATTAAAATCCGAAAATCATTCTAAAATAAAGTAACATTTCTTTACATTCCAAGAGTTCCCCTCCTCTCCTCTTATAAAAGGCCCCCACCTCTACCTCCTTACCCACACTTCCAAAGCCTTTGGCTCGGCCAAACCCTACCCATTTTGTCTCTCCACATCCATCTCTAACTCCTTGAAGCATCACATTGGGCAGAAGTCTTCCCAAGGAAGCCTTTGAGCTCAAACCAAAGGGAGTTACCCGATTTTAAGGTAATGCCTTCAGTTGTGTCCTTTTGTTTTATTTTTCTTCTCCAACCCCCTAAACTATTTTTATTCATTTATTTTGTAACAACTCCATTATCTTCAATATACTAGGATTTTGTTATAAGAAGTATTCTAGCTAAACTTACACAAACCTTCGTCTAATGGTTAAAGAACATACTGTTTCTGTGGTTGGCAATTTTCTGTCTCACGAAAGGATGATTGTTCAATATTATTTTAACACCTTTGTAGGTGGCCATTATGATGTCACTGTATTTTATATATAATATATATGGTATTTATGTTTACTATATTCTTATATTTTTTTATATTTAAACAATAACATTATTCTTTTCATGTTGTGTAAATGCGATAATTTCATATGAGGAAGTGTGGACTACCGCCCCCTCAAGTGATGTGACTCATACATGAAATACATGGAACGTATAAAGAATGAAATTAATGAACAAATGTGACCTATATAACATATATATTATACTGGAATTATAATATATATATATATATCATTTATTTTTAATTCTGTTAATATGACAAAGAAAAAATGAAAGTAGCGTTCATGCGTAAATACGGCCTACCGTCTCTGTGAACGGTGCTTTTCGTTTATTATCTCCAAATGATATGGAATAGTATAAAATGAATATTTAGTGGATATATATGATATTTTAATCATTAATACTATTCTGGAAATTATTTACTTGTAACTACATGGACAATCATTTTTCAAACAAGTTCATTTTTGACTCATGTACCAAACATCGACAAAAACGTCTGATATGAACTAACATTATTAAAAAATTATTATAACATTATAATATGTGATATGAACTGAATAATAATATTTAAAGTAGGTCCTTAGGAAATTATAAATTGACCGAAGTTTATTATTCAGGAATATAAATAAACGAACAAGACAAGTTGGACTTGAGGTAAGGGATCCGACTCCTCTCTTTCTTTTAAAGTACACTCTTTTATGTCATTACTTTTAAATCTCATATTTCTTTTTATTGGGATATTCTTTTATATTACTCTTACTGTAATTTTTATGTTCATATGATGAGAGACCCTATTCTCTCTCATCAATCCATTTTGGATGTTTTGAGTGGCGCCGTTAGGCTGCCGAATTTTCGTAAGAGATCAAACCTCTCTCTTTCTTTTTAAGAACTCTTTTTATGTCACTTCTATTAAGATCCTCTTTGTTATGTTGGGGGATGTTCTTTTATATTCCTCTTTCTGTAAACATTATGTTGATATTATGAGAGACCCTATTTCCTCTCATCAATCCATTTTTGAAGTTTTAAGTGGCGTCGTTAGGCTGCCGAGTTTTCGTAAGAGATTTTTCATCTCACTTTTATTCCCGTGAGATTTATGATACATTTGCCACAATTTCCTTTGAGTGGTTTAAGTAATGCCCATTATTTTACTCATTGTATAATATAATTTCATTTATGAGTATTTACATCAATTTTGTATTGTCCTTCATTCACAGGGCGTATGTTTCGAAAGATACCAATGTCGGTAAAGGGAACCTTTCACCCTCCTCTTTTTAAAAGACGACTTTTGTTATGTCTTTTAATTCACATACTATTATGTTCTGATATGTTCTTCTATATCCTTATTGATTTAAATTTTATGTCCATGTGATGAGATACCATTTTTATCTCTCATCAACTCATTTTCTGAATTTTGTAGTGACGTCGTTATGCTGTCAAATTTTTTCAAGGGAACTTCTTAACCCAAATTTGATTCATTGGGATAAACATGTACTCCTTGAATATGTCATTCTATGAATATGTGTGAATAACCTCTGATTGTTTTACAAATAATATCCACTTATACTTGGTGTATTCGTTTGTCACACATAATTATGTAATTGGTTTTTCCTTAAACCAAGGATACCGTCTTTGTATGGGACTTCGTCTCAATCTCCTTTCATTGAGGCATATTTTGTTATATACACAACCTTATTTTATACGGTGTATAAACCCCTTTGACTTTTAAGTTTATCCAAAAGTTATCTCTTTTATACGAATCATTTTACTAAACGACAAAAGGGAATGTTTTTGTCGTACGTATGCAGCGACAACAACTTCTCCACCACCGTTACCATTATTTGAGTTTCGGCTTCCTCTACAAGCCATACCTTCTTTTTAAAAGAAAAATAAATACCATGTTTTACTTTTCTTTTATTTTGGTATTGAAAATGGTTTTCATAATTTTTTTATATCAATTTTTTGTATTGATATCTTTTGATTGAAAGGTGGAAATGTTATGTTTCCTTTATGCATATTTTATGTGATATGATTATGTTGTGGTTCATGGGAATTGTTATGAAGACAGGTGGTTCTATGATAAACTAAGTGAGGGTGAGCCCGATATAGCTCTCTAATGCATTAGGTAATGCAAATGAGTGAAACGTTAAGGTTTCTCCGAAGAGATTTAGGGAATATACTGTGGTGTGTATTACAAACGTAACCAAGAGGGTTACTCCCTACGTAAAAATGTTATGAATGCCTCAAGTTACCTTTTATGTCTTATGATTCTTATGATTTATTCATGATTTGATTGGGTATGTTAAAGTGCCTATGTTTTATGGGTAAAGTATGATTTAATTCTTATGTATATATGAACTCATGTTTCTTTTGCATACTTTTTTATAACCCTTATTGAGATTTTTATACTCATCCCAATTTTTTGAAATGTTTTTCATAGGTCAAGGGAACGGTACATGATATGATGATAATGTCAAGGAAGTGTCAAGAAAGAATCCATGTTTTATTTTAAATATGTTTCCGTTGATGGGAAAAAATGAATACTATCTTTATGTAACCACTTTGTTTAAATGTGGAATGTAATGCAAGTTTTATGATCTAATTCTCTAAAACTCTAAACCTGAAAAGATCCTAAATGTGTAATCTTGTAATAACTCAATATTAAGTAAGGTTTAAGGCTGGGGCTTTATAGTTGGTATCAGAGGTCGGTTTAGACAACTTTATGGATTAGGAGTTTTTGTTAGACACATGATTAGTCCCTATATCTATTATTTCAGTTAAATCATTGTTTTATAACTTTTTTCAAGTCATGTAAAGTCGATTATGAATGGAAGGAGATGGATCTCAAACGACATTCCTATCTCTTCCTGATGACATGCTTGCAATAATTATTGCAAAGACATGTTCGGATGATTGTGAAACTTTTTCTAGAATACAACTCACTTGCAAGCAGTTGTTTGAGATATCAAACACCTCCATTATACCTCGTTATCATCGTGGATCATGGGTTGTTTTTAGACAAATACTATTTTCACAATATTCTCATATTTTCAAGAAAGGTAAATATTATCAAGGTATTTTCAAATATTTTACCTTATCACAATAATTTTAAGCATATTATGATTTTAAAAATGGTGATGAGGAAGGAGACCCTTGAGCAACCTTTTTATATTTGATTATAAAATATAGTCTCTCAGCACATACTTATGGTATTTTAAAAGGACCAATAATATAATGTTTCAACTCAAATTGTGTCCCACTATTTTATAGAAATCATGTTTTATCAGATGTTTTGGAATTATATGTCATCAATGATTATTTTCCAAAACTATTTTTCTGTGAACACCCATATGACCCATGTTGTACAAGGTGTATTTGGAAGGAGGAAGAAAATGATTTTGAAGGATCTCTAAATCATTGTTGTAATGCATGGGACTTCTACCTATGTGAGAAAGATGATGATGAAATAGAGTGGACGCCATGATCAAGGTATGATGTTATTCATTTTGGGAATCATTTTATTTTATCTTATGGTGGTGAAATAAGACATCAAGAATTAAGATGTTGAGATCGTAATGAATTTGGATGAAAATGAGAGGTATAAGGAATCTATTGAGGTTAAAACATGTTAGGGTTATTTTTGGAGTTTTATAAAAAGGACAACACGCAGACCATGTGACAACCCATCGCATCGGACAAAGCTGCGGGAATCAAACCCACAACCAAAGTGCGACCGTTATTTATCGCCTACCACTGGACTACGTGAAGTCCCTGGTTAGTTTGACTGATTCTTTTTAGTTCGATGATTTTATGAATTAAGGGTAAGATGATTTTGGGTTATCTATGGAAATTTATTAACCTATCATAGAGGATATGTGATTAGGTTAATTACTTTTCAATACGAGACATTAAGAGGAACTGATGTTGTTTGGAGATAAATGTTATGATTTATCTTGGAAGACTATGTGACTAAATACTTCAAATATTTGGGTTTCAATCTTAGTTTGGTTTACTTTGACGAATTTTATGGAAAAATTGTTTATCTAATGGTCCTCATTGAACTTTGGGTTTTGTTGGACAAATTTTGGAGATTAAGAATAGATTTTCTTTTTATAAATGGTTATCCTTTTCTGGATTATCTGATCTTGTACTAACATGTTTGGTTTTGGTTTTGTTTAATGTCTCAAGACATGGGAAGTATATAGTTCGATTTTGTGGATTATGTGATTCTCTAGAAGTTGATTATAGTACTCTTAATGTGAACAAGTCTTCCTAAATACTCTTCTTTTGGAGAAAATATGAGTTTGTGTAAGGAATCTAGTAAAAGTTGAAAGTCAACATTACAAGTAAGTATGTTTCCTTAAGATCAAAAATAAATTCCACGATGAATTGTAACTTAAAACAAATATTTGACTGTTAAATTTTCCTACTAGGGAATTGAATACCGTTTAACCCATCAAAAGTTTGATATTTTCTTATGGTTAACTTTCTCCTAAACATGTTTACTATCACTCTCCATTAGAACATAACCCTATGTTTTCTCCTCCATGTCCATGTTTTCCTACATTGAATCATAGTATGGTTTAACTCGGGTGACCTCTGTACTTATCCTTCTTTATTTTAAAGTGATTGTTTTACTGACTCGTGTTCCGATGTGGGACTTTCAAGGATGTTTCCAAGCTCAATTTTAAAATTGCGAGGATGCAATTCCCAAAAAGGGGTGAAGGATGTAACACCCCAGGTAAATAAAGAATATGAAATTTTTATATTTATCTATATTTGTGAATAAAATATTAATATTACTTTAAAGGGGATGCTATGCTCGATGGCGTACCCAATACGCAACAATGAGTTTCTTGGGAATCTTACGTTGCACTCTAATAATTAAAATAATATTATTTTAAATAGTAGTTAATGTCTAGCCGTTGTAATGGAGGGAATTAACAGAACTAACTACAAAATTATTATATATGTTTGTCAAATATTTTTACTTTTTACAATAAATGTTAGATAATTAAAAATGAGAATGAATCCAATTTTAAGCATAAACATTCTAATATTCTTTAAAAGGTCGATTAACTGCCTTTTGATGGTGAACCTATTTTAAATCCACTTTTTGAAAATTTTTTGTGTTATATTTTAAAAAATAAAATTTTTATTTAGAATCGGGACATCAGAATTTACTTTGTGTAAATTTTTGGTATTTTTCCGAAATAGATCAATTTTTAATGAATAGTGGAAAATGTTGTATTTTAATTCAAAACATCTTTTTAATCTAATTTATTTATATGATTAGATTATCTTATGAATTGTTTTTGAAGTGAAATTAGAATATATTTTTACCATTTAATCCAATAGTTTTCGTTGGAGTAATTTCACTTTGAAATCGGACTTAAACTAGTGTCAATCTTTTGATACATTTTGTTTCATAAAAACACGCTATTTGTTTTAACAGCGGGAATTAATTATTAATTTAATTAATGCAACATATATGTTATGAATTTTTTAAAATAGACATAATTTTTGAATTCGGAATATCAAATATAGCTTAGGGTGAATTTTTGGTAATTTTCTGAAATACTTCAATTTTTGATGAATAGTGAAACCACTAAGAGGTACTTATAAAAATTGATTTTCCGTTTAAAAGAAATTTTGCCATATTTGTGTTTTGAATTTCAAAAATCTGACACACATGGTTATCATTAAGAAGTAAAATGTGGTTCAATAGGATTAAAATAATTTTTTGGTGAATAGTAAATTATTAAGTTTTTAATCGCGATTAGAGGTAATTAGTGTAGTTTAAGGTAAGAATAATGTTTTAACAAAATGAAATGACCTAGACACATGTCCTGACCTCATTGGATGTGTCGTGGCTGACCAATAAAATCCATGGGTCAACTTTGGGACCCCATGGAGCCACTTTGGTTGGAAAATGACTTAAATATCTTTTTATTTAATGTTAAAGTAAAAATGACACAAACATGAGATATTTTACTAAAAAAAATTTTACATGGGGTTATACAAGTCAGATTTTTTACTATAAATAATAAATGGAAATCTAAAATGCTTTCCTACATCATAGTAGTTTTTCTATAATTTTTAGACATTAAATAAATTAAATTATTTATGACATCTTGATAATGCAGCGATGACCTCATTATTTAACGGTTTAAATAAAATGGAAAGATAATGTCAAATCTAAGACCTAAACATTTCCAAAACCAATTGGATTGGTGGATTTAGAAATCTTATCACCTTATCCTCGAAACACATCAATGTGGGACCATTACAATCCGAAACTCATTCTAAAATAAAGTAACATTTCTTTACTTTCCAAGAGTGGCCCTCCTATCCTCTTATAAAAGGCCCCCACCTATACCTCCTTAACCACACTTTAAAAGACTTTGGATCGGCCAACCCCTACCCATTTTGTCTCTCCACATCCCTTTATAACTCCTTGAAGCCTCACATTGGGTAGAAGTCTTCCCAAGGAAGCCTTTGAGCTCAAACCATAGGGAGTTACCCGATTTTAAGGTAATTCCTTCACTTGTGTCCTTTTGTTTTATTTTGCTTCTCCAACCCCCTAAACTCATTATATTCATTTAGTTTTTAATAAATCCAGTATATTAAATATTCTATGATGTTTTTATAATAAGGATTCGAGCTACACTTACACACACCTTCGTCTAATGGTTAAAGAACATACTGTTTCTGTGGTTGGCGATTTTCTGCCTCACGAAATGATGATTGTTTAATATTCTTTTAACACCTTTAAAGGTGGCCATTATTATGTCACTATATTTTATATATATTATATATGGTATTTATGTTTAAAATATTCTTCTTTATTTTATATTTAAACCATACCTTTATTCTTTTCATGTTGTCTAAATGCGATAATTTCATATGAGGAAGTGTGGACTATCGCCCCCTCAAGTGATGTGACTCATACATGCAATACATGGAACATATAAAGAATAAAATTTATGAACATATATGACCTATATAACATATAAATTATACTGTAATTATAATATATATATATATATATATATATATCATTTATTTTTAATTCCGTTAATATGACAAAGAAAAATTGAAAGTAGCGTTCATGCGTACGTACGGCCTACCGTCTCCATGAACGGTGAATTTCGTTTTTTATCTCCAAATGATATGGAATAGTATAAAATGAATATGTACTAGATATATATGATGTTTTAATCATTAATATTGTTCTGGAAGTTATTTACTTATAACTACATGTACAATCATTTTTCAATCAAGTTCATTTTTGACTCATGTACCAAACATCGGCAAAAACGTCTGATATGAACTAACATTATTAAACAATTATTATAACATTATAATATGTGATATGAACTGAATAATAATATTTAAATGAGGTCCTTAGGAAATTATAAATTGTCCAAAGATAATTATTCAGGAATATAAAGAAATGAACAAGACAAGTTGGACTTGAGGTAAGGGATCTGACTCCTATCTTTCTGTTAAAGTACACTCTTTTATGTCATTCCTTTTAAATATCATCTTTCTTGTTATTGGGATATTATTTTATATTAATCTTACAGTAATTTTTTTGTTCATATGATGATAGACCCTATTCTCTCTCATCAATCCATTTTGGAAGTTTTGATTGGCGCCGTTAGGCTGCCGAATTTTCGTAAGAGATCCAACCTCTCTCTTTATTTTTAAGTATTCTCCTTTATGTCACTTATTTTAAAATCCTCTTTGTTATGTTGGGGAATGTTATTTTATATTACTCTTTCTATAAACTTTATGTTGATATGATGAGAGACCATATTTCCTCTCATTAATCCATTTTGGATGTTTTAAGTGGCTCCGTTAGGCTGCCGAGTTTTCGTAAGAGATTTTTCATCTCAATTTTATTCCCGTGATATTTATGCTACATTTGCCACAATTTCCTTTGAGTGGTGTATGTACTGCCCATTATTTTACTCATTGTGTAATATACATTCATTTATGAGTATTTACATCATTGTTGTATTGTCCTTCTTTCACGGGGTGTATGTTTCGAAAGATACCCATGTCGGTAAGGGAACCTTTCACCCTCCTCTTTTTAAAATACTTCTTTTGTTATGTCTTTTAATTCACATAAAATTATGTTTGGATATGTTCTTCTATATCCTTATTGATTTATATTTTATTTCCATGTGATGAGATACACTTTTTATCTCTAATCAACTCATTTTCTGAATTTTGTAGTGACGTCGTTAAGCTGTCAAATCTTTGAAAGGGAACTTCTTAAACCAAATTTGATTCTTTTGGATAAACATGTACTCCTTGAATATGTTGTTCTATGAGTATGTGTGAATAACCTCCGATTGTTTTACACTTAATATCCACTTATATTTGGTGTATTCGTTTTTCACACATAATTATGTAATTGATTTGTCCTTAAACCAAGGATACCGTCTTTGTATGGGACTTCGTCTTAATCTCCTTTCATTGAGGCATATTTTGTTTTATACACAACCTTCTTTTATAAAGTGTATAAAGCCCTTTTACTTTTACATTTATCCAAAAGTAATCTTTTTTATACGAAGTATTTTACTAAACGAAAAAAGGGAATGTTTTTGTCGTATGTATGTGGCGACAATGACTTCTCCGCCGCCGTGACCATTATTTGATTTTCGGCTTCCTATAAAAGCCATACCTTCTTTTTAAAAGAAATATAAATACCATGTTTTAATATTCTTTTATTTTGGTATTGAAAATGGTTTTCATAATGTGTTTATATCAATGTGTTGTATTTATATCTTTTGATTGAAAGGTGGAAATGTTATGTTTCCTTTATGCATGTTTTATGTGATACGATTATGTTGTGGTTCTTGGGAATTGTTATGAAGATGGGAGGTTCCGTGATAAACTAAGGGTGGGTGAGCCCGATATAGCTCTCCAATGCATTGGGTAACGCGAAGGAGTGAAACGTTAAGATTTCTCCAAATATATTTAGGTAATATACTGTGGTGGGTATTCCAAACATAACCAAGAGGGTTACTCCCTACGTAAGAATGTTATGAATGCCTCAAGTTACCTTTTATGTCTTATAATTACTATGATTTATTCATGATTTTATGGGGTATGTTAAAGTGCATATGTTTTATGGGTAAAGTATGATTTCATTCTTATGTATATATGAACTCATGTTTCCGTTCCATACTTTTTTATAACCATTACTGAGCTTTTTATACTCATCCCATGTTTTTGAAATGTTTTTCATAGGTCAAGGGAAAGGTACATGATATGATGATAGTGTCAAGGAAGTGTCAAGAAATAATCCTTGTTTTATTTTAAATATTTTTCTCTTGATGGGAAAAAAAATAAATACTATCTTTATGTAACCAATTTTTTTAAATGTGGAATGTAATGCAAGTTTTATGATATAATTCTCTAAAACTGTAAACCTGAAAAGATCCTCAATGTTTAATCTTGTAATAACTCAAGATTAAGTAAGGTTTAAGGCTGGGGCTTTATATCATTAATAAGGGATTTAAATAAAATGAAATCAAAATGTAAAATCTATGACCTTCACATGTACAAAACCTATTGGATGGGTGTATTTCAAAACCTTATCACCCTACCATCAAATTATATCAATTTGGGACATTTTGAATCCGAAACTCATTTTAAAATAAAGTAACATTTCATTACTTTCCAAGAGTGCCCCTCCTCTCCTCTTATAAAAGGCCCCCACCTCTACCTCCTTACCCACACTTTTAAATCCTTTGGCTCGGCTAACCCCTGCCCATTTTGTCTCTACACTTCCCTCTCTTACTATTTAAAGCCTCACTTTGGGAAGAAGTATTCCCAAGGAAGCCTTTGCGCTCAAACCAAAGGGAGTTACCCGATTTTAAGGTAATGTCTTCACTTGAGTCCTTTTGTTTTATTTTGTTTCTCCAACCCCATAAACTTTTTTATTCATTTCTTTTGTAACAACTCCAGTATCTTCAATATAATAGGATGTTGTTATATTAAGGATTCGAGCTACACTTACACACACCTACATCTAATGGTTAAAGAACATACTATTTCTGTGGATGGCGAATTTCTGCCTCCTGAAACGATGATTGTTCAACATTCTTTTAACACCTTCAAAGGTGGCCATTACGATGACACTATATTTATATATGATATATAATATGTTTATTTTTTCCTTAAGCTTCTGTATTTTTTTGGGGCATACCTTTATGGTTTCCATTCTGGGTAAACGCGATATATTAATTTAAGGAAGTGCGGTCTACCACCCCATCAAAGTGATTTGATTCGTTAAATACCATATGTGGGATGTATAAAGGATGGATTTATGATATTATATATGATATTACACTAGAATTATAATATAAATTTATATCATTATGATTAAATTCTATAAAATACGAAATTGATATGAAAGTAGCGTTCATGCGTACGTACGGCTTACCGTCTCAATGAACTGTGCATTTCATTTCTTACCTCCAAATGATTATGTAATATTATAAATTCATGTATATACTGGATATATATGATATATATGATATATATATCATGATTATAACTCTGGATATAATGGATACATGAAAAACTTGTAATTATAAAGAGCATATTTTGACTCAAGTACCAATGATCGTTAAAACGACCGTTTTTAACTTAAATAATTACATAGTGTTCATGACATGGCAATAAGTGATATAAAAGGAATAATGAACTAGAAAAAGGTTCTTAAACAAGTAGAAATTAACTAAAGTTTATTATTCAGGAGATTAAAGAATGACCGAGTTAAGTCAGACCCGAGGTATGGGACTTCGTCTCAATCTCCTTTCATTGAGGCATATTTTGTTTTATACAAAACATTCTTTTATACGGTGTATAAACCCATTTTACTTTTACATTTATCCAAATGGAATATTTTTTATACGAATCATTTTACTAAATGACAAAAGGGTATGTTTTTGTCGTACGTATGCGGCGACAATGACTTCTCCGCCGCCGTGACCATTATTTGAGTTCCGGCTTCCTCTACAAGCCATATCTTTTTTTAAAGAAAAATAAATACCATGTTTTACTTTTCTTTTATTTTGGTATTGAAAATGGTTTTCATAATGTTTTTATATCAATGTGTTGTATTGATATCTTTTGATTGAAAGGTGGAAATGTTATGTTTCCATTATGCATGTTTTATGTGATACGATTATGTTGAGGTTCTTAGGCATTATTATGAAGACAGGTGGTTCCGTGATAAACTAAGGGAGGGTGAGCCCAATATAGCTCTCCAATGCATTGGGTAACGCAAAGGAGTGAATCGTTAAGGTTTCTCCGAAGAGATTTAGGTAATATATTGTGATGGTTATTCCAAAAGTAACCAAGAGGGTTACTCCCTACGTAAGAATGTTATGAATGCCTCATGTTACCTTTATGTCTTATGACTTCTATGATTTATTCATGATTTGATGAGGTATGTTAATGTGCTTATGTTTTATGTGTAAATTATGATTTCATTCTTAAGTATATATGAACTCATGTTTCCTTTTCATATATTTATAACCCATACTGAGCTTTTTATGCTCATCCCAAGTTTTTCTGAAATGTTTTTCACAGGTCAATGGAAAGGTACATAATATGATGATAGTGTAAAGGAAGTGTCATTAAAGAATCCATGTTTTATTTTGAATATGTTTTGTTTTTGTGAAAAAATGAATACTATCTTTATGTAACCACTTTGTTTAAATGTGGGATGTAATGAATGTTTTATGATCAAATTCTCTAAAACACTAAACCTGAAAAGATCCTCAATGTGTAATCTTGTAATAACTCATGATTAATTAATGCTTAAGGCTGGGGCCTTATAGATTCATCTAATGTGTGATCCTATTGGATCTTTCACATGTGAGTTAGGATCCAAAGATGTCTCTTATTCCCAAGGGGGTGGGTATACTCAAAGTGAATTTAAAAAGTTTCAACTTAAGGACTCCCAAACTCATGAGCGATATATTGGGATATCTATGCATGTGAAGAAGATACAAGATCCTATCTTCAGTGGTGAACAAAATATAATGGATTAAGAGGGTTGTTAACAGGTCATCCCTTCAAAATCAGAGGCATTTATAATTGAATCTGATTTCATGCGGACATATCCCCCCTTTCCTGTTGAACATACAAGTATTAATGTTTATGACATTATGAAAGTGGAATGGAATTAACCACCCAAATTATCAACAATTATGAAAATTTCATTTGTCTATTTCAGAAAGGTCCAAGATGAGGAACCCAGAATTTCAAGGGATAAAAATTTTGGTATCATTCCTCCTCAATACCAGGAAGGTGAAAGGCTTGGTGAAGGTATTAGTTAGGAGGCAATAGAATGGTTTTTCTCACAACAGGAAGTAATGCTTTCCTTAGTGCAGCATGATCTATTCGGCTATAGTTATTATATAATAGTCCATAATCCATTATCAATTAATATTAAAGATGGGTTTCGACCCAATTCATATTTGTACTTTTAGGATTTGTCATGGAAATTTATTATCTTCTATATTTTGAAAGAACCCACCAAATTATCATCACATGAATAATATGACCCCTGACAAGCAACCCAAGACAAGGAGGATACATCTACACCCAATGGGGTGGGGCAGATATCTTAGGAACATGTGAACTTGGTTCCTTCGATAAACCCTTCCATTGTTATATGTTTTTCTCTTATCAATAAAATTAGAATTATGGGTATTGTATACATACCCATGATTTATCCATTTACGCCGATAATAATTATTCATTCATAGGAACTATAAATATTAATTATTATTTATCATTAGATGTAATTAATTTCTAAATAAAAATACTAATTACAAGTACATATTAATTTTAAATTAATAAAATTAATATATAGCTAATTAATTACAAAATTATTCTTAATAGTTATATTTTTTTAATTTTAAATTAACTAATTTTTAGTTAAAAATTTATAGTATTAGTAATAACAAAATAAAAATTTAATAATAAAATTATATTCAGTAATTTATAATTAATAATTAATGAATAATTCAAAATTATGTATTACTAATTAATAATTCATAATATTGAATAAAAATAAATGTTATTTAATAATTAATAATTTTAATAAATAACGATTTAATTTTTGACTAAGTACTAATTAATTATTAATGATTAATATCATTAATAAATTAGTAATTATATAATCATTGATTTCTAATAAAAAATATCAATAATAAAAAAATAGTACATTACAATTAATAATTAATATTGCATATTAAATAATTTAAATTAATACATATATGGTAATTTTTTAATATTAACATATATTTGAAATAAATCATAATTTATGATTAATATTATTTACTAATAAATAATTTAAAATATTATCTAGTTACTAATTAAACAAAATAATAATATAATTATTAAAAATTATTAAATAAAATAAATAAATATTTTTTATTACGTACTTTATTTTAATAAAAACTATTTTTATTATATTGAAATTTAATTAATAAAAATATATTTTTACAAATTATAGGAAAATTAACTATTATTTCTTATCAGTATTTATCTAAGTATGGCTTTCAATCAATAATTTTTAATAATATAATTTTATAGTTATTTTCTAGAATCAAAATATAAAAACTAAATAATATTTTTTGAGTTATTTCAAAAATATTACTTACAAATAATAATAATAATAATATATTGTTTATTATTAATAATTATGAATGAAATTAAAAATAAATAAATAATTGAAATTAATTTAAAAGTACTTATTATTATAAACTAAATATTAGGAAATATTAAATAATTTTAATAATTATAAATGAATGTTGTTTATTAATAATATTATATACATTTTAGTTATTAAATAAAAAAATATGTAAAATTTATAATTTATTTAATTATTAATTACAAATGTTAATATAATATTATTATATAATAAATAATATTTAGTAATTATTAATATCAAAAATTAGGAAAATAATTAATTATAATTCAATATTATTTAGTCAATAATTAATAACTCATAATTAATCATATCTTAATTAGAAATTAATTATCAATTTATTAATATTATTAATTAGTGTACAATTTTTATTAGTAAAAATATTATTAATTAGAATTTATATTATTTAAACAATAATTAATCAGTAGTTACTAATTATTAACATCTCATTGTATATATTTATTGGTAATTATTAATATTATTGTTTAGTAAATATATTTTATTTAATTGATAATTAAATAAAACCTATAAACAATTTTGAATATATTTGAAAATTAATAAGTCAATTAGTAACATAATTGAGTATAAATTAATAATAATTAAAAATTAATATCATTAATTAGGAATGAATATTATTTTATTACTAAGAAATTGTTTTCAAGTTAATAATTACTATTTTAATGTAAATATTAACAGTAAATTATTATTTAGTAATTACAATTTTTTGTTAGTAATAAATTAGTGTGGAATGTTTTTAAATAATTAGTTACTAGTAATTAAAAATTTTTTATTATTAATTCGACTTAGAAGGGGAAGATTATTCTAACATTGGATATCCATATAGATATCAATAATATGCCCCCTAATATAAGAGTTCCAAAGGTGACGGTTTTTGTCGTAATTCCAAATTACATTAATTTTGATGATGTTTAATATTTAAGAGTATATAAATAAAAAAAAAATTTATTTATATATTTAAATAAACAAAAAAAATTAAAAAATAAAAAACTAAAAAATTGGTTTTTTGTTGACTCCATTGGCGATAGAGGCTCCAATTCACCTCTCTCTATCCCAATGCCAAATGGGATGCATCTAATAATGCCTTTGTCATCATTTTTGGAAGAACAAAGATGTTAGGGGCTTTAATGCCATTATTTTTTATTTTTAAAAATATTTAAAACATAGGATAATTTGTAATCAATTACTCATAAGAATCATATTAATAGAAAAAATAGTGTACGAATATTTGTGTTTTTATATAAATATAATTTACAGATTCCACACCTAGAAGTGTAATGTTATGTTGGAATTAAAGTAAATATTTTTCAGGGAAAAAATTTTTCAAACTAAAACAATACCCCATCCAATTTAATCTATAATCCCTTTTAACCACAAACACACTCTACAAATCAATCTATAGTATAAGTAAATTGTGATAATAAAAATATAAAATAATAGTTACATTATTCATGCTTCCCATTAATCTAGTCATCACCATGTTCAACAATCATATGTTTTATCACCATAATCCTACTCCATATCGACACAAAATATAAATGGTGTTCAACTACAATCTGTGTAACTACGCTATGATGGGAGAGAAATCAATGTGGCTAAATTCTTAATAATTTAAATATTTTCGTTTTTTCCTTTGTACTGGTAAAAGTTATTCGACCTCCCTCTCATCATATAACACTTTTTTATACATGATAGAATAAATATTAAATCCAACACCTAAGAGTATAAATATTAACAAGTACTTGTGAAAATGTGTCATCTAATTCATGGTGAATGGTTATTATTATCAGACATAGATGGATTATATTTTTTTTATCAAGAATCAACCATGGGTAAAAGGTTGACCCTGAACCTTTTTTTTATTTTCACCAACCATATTACATACATGCACCAACTTTCTCTCTTCGTTGGATATTTCACCAATTAGTTCTCTATTGAATACCAAATTTTATAGGCTCCTCTTGGATGTACAATCACCGCAGTAGAATCACACCTCTATTGAAAAATATAAATCTAATATACATTCAAAATGATGTTACTATATTCAATACAACCTATCATGATAATGAAATTAAAACCAACTATCTCAATATTATTTCATCCTTATATTATAAAAATAATATAAGCTACTATCTTAAATGTATTATTTGATGATCTTGTGTATCACTGAGATCAATCTATCAATTTTATTTAATTCATAAAAAATAAAGTTGTAATCTTAATAGTAGTACAATTAGATTTCATTTTTTTACATCACAATGAAAATTTAACAATTGTAGCCATGTAAGAATATTTCTTATCATAAATTTAGAAAAAAAATTAAAAATTAAAGTGTCAGGTTATCTTAAACAACTCAGTTCAATTCTAATTCTTCGTAATCTTCAAAATCTAAAAAATTATAACATATATTTTTAACCATATCCTTAATATGATGTTATAACAATAAAAATGGTACTATGATTCTCCTTTTCTAAAATCTATATAACATTCATCCACTAATCAGTTAATGAATATTATTAATAACCAGTCCATTAAACATTGACCCTATTGTAAACCTCGATCTTATTTCCGTCGTTCCATTTATAAACCACTACCACAACTCATTCCTTTCATAAAACTAATGAAAAACAAAAAATCAATAATCTATAATGGAATGTATGTTATCACTCAAAGAAATTCCATTATGATGAAATATATATGTCACCATATAAGATTGAATCTATCATGTGAATAAAATAATACGATGATGTGGAATTCATCATTATTGGAACAAAAAATTCCTATAACTTATTACAATTTTTCACAAAATTCATGATATAACACTACATCATGAATGTTTCACGCCACACACACATAATCCATAGCTCGACTCCATCATGACATGACTATCTTTTTCATAGAATAAAACATCCTTTATTTGAAGAATGAACTGTTGTACCCCACACTCTTTGATTTTCATGATCACAATCACTTTAATATGTGTTTAACTTTGTTTTTAAGTGTTGTGGATGATAGGCAAAAGATTGCCAAAGGATTGGCCCAAGAATGGACAAGAAGTGGACTGAAATTCAGTCCACCGGCCAACCGGTGTGATAGCACCGGCCAGCCGGTGGAACTGGAAGAGGCATTGCCCACTGCCAGGTTCCACCGGTCGACCAGTAGCTCTGTCACCGGTCGACCTGTGGCATCCAGCCCAAATTGTGTTTGCTACTGTCTTGCCACCGGCCAGCCGGTGGCTCCTCCACCGGTCGACCGGTGGCACCCAGATGAATAGTGAGACCTACTGTCTCACCACCGGCCAGCCGGTGGCTCTGGCACCGGCCAGCCGGTGGAGCCTGGACCAGAATTCTCTCCACATTCCAAGGCACCGGCCAGCCGGTGGCCCTGCACCGGCCAGCCGGTGGAGCCAGTCAAACTAGCCGTTGCAGTTTGACCAGGCTGGCCCACTTGGCTCCCAACGGCTCTTTTAGCCTCTCCAACGGCTCCGAAGCCTCCCCAAGGGTTCCATGCCTATAAATAAAGGCCAAGGAAGCCCTGGACATCAACCGGAACTATACGAAAGCCCACAGACATATTTTGCATCAATTGGCCAACCTCCGGCGACTTCCTCCAAGGGAACCCCAATAGCTCCAACAACTTCCACATCCAAGGAGCTCCTCCAAAGAAGCTTGGAAGCGGCCTTCAACATCCCAATCATCAAAGGCGCCCAAGGCTTCTCCTCATATACGGTTTTTTTATTGTATATTTTATTTTGAGCTTAAAATTGGGTTTGTGCCTACAAACCCCAAACTTTTCTCATCCCCCCTTTCTCTTGGGTTCTCACACCACCACTAAGGTGTGAAGAGGTTTCTTCAAGCCTTTCCTTTTAAAAGGCTTGAGTTTTCGGTGAGCTAGCCTTCACCCGTTAAAAAGGCTAGTGGGTTCTTGCTAAACCATCAAAAGCAAGTGGGTTCTTGCTAAACCACAAAAAGCAAGCTGTAATAGGTCCTAGTGCTACCTCAAAGCCTAGTGGGTTTCTTGCTAAAACCATTGAAAAGCAAGCGGTAGAATCTCTCAACGGTTGAGTTGGGAGCGGAGACGTAGGCCGGGTTTTTGGCCGAACTCCGTTATCAATTTTGTGTGTCTTGCCTCTTTATTTTCCGCTGCATTTATACTTTGATTTTTAATTTGTCTATCAATTTTTTAAAAGGCAATTCACCCCCCTCTTGCCATCATTCCCCTTTTTCTTCCGGTCCAACAATTGGTATCAGAGGGAGTATTTGAATAATTCCTTAACCGGTTTCAAATAAAAGATCCTATTTTTTGATGGCTTCTACCGCTTCAACCTCTCAATCCCCCGAAGGATTTTCTTTGGATCGTGCTCCATTCTTTGATGGAGCCGATTATACTTTTTGGAAAACCCGCATGTCAACTTTTCTTAAAAGCATTAGCTATCCAATTTATAGAATTGTTATGCATGGTTTTACGCTCTCTTCTCCCGATGAGTCTCAATGGACCCCCGTAGACATTGCAAATTTCGAGCTAGATGGAAAAGCCATGAATGCTCTACATTGTGGGTTAGATCGTAATGTTTTTGATCATATTTCTTCTTGCACATCTTCTCATGATATTTGGAAGCTTTTAGAACTTTCCCATGAAGGCACTAAGAAGGCTCAAAAGCAAGAACCCGCTCAAAAGCAGGAACCCGATGAAGAATCCGTGCCCAATTGCTCACTCCACAAGAAAAGGGCCAAGAAGAAGAAGAAGAAGGCTTCAAAGAAAACTTGGAGTGATAGCTCCTCCTTCTCTTCTTTCTCCTCGAGCGACAATGGTAATAATTGCCTAATGGAAAAACATGAGGTATCTTCCTCCTCTTCCTCCTCATCCTCTAGTTCTTCAAATTCAAATTCTTTCAATCATTTGTCATATGAAGAACTCTCACATGCTAGAGATCAAATTAGAAAAAGGTTTTCATGAACTTTCTTCAAAATTTGTTTCTTTGAAAAAGTCTTTCAAAAAACTCTCCTCCGAAAAAGAACAACTTCTCAAAGAGAAGGAGGAGATGTCCCTTAAAATCCAAAATTTTCCAAATGTTGATTCCATGGAATCAACCATCAAAGACCTAAGGGAGACCCTAGCTAAGTTCACCCAAGGGGAACAAAATTTGAACAATCTATTAGGTTCTCAACGAGTATCTAGAACCACCAATGGGCTTGGCTATTCCAATATAGCTTCCTCCTCCCATGCACCCACTGTTTTTGTAAGGGGGAGTTCTAGTTATAAATTTTGCAACTATTGTAAGAAACCCGGGCACCTCATTTATGAGTGTAATTGTAAAAATGCCCGGTATGGCCAACCCAAGTCTATTTACTATAGTGACGAATTTTATAGGAGAAGACCCGCTATGAGACAAGTTTGGATTGAAAAATCCCTTTTGGCGAGTCTCTCCGGGCCAAAATTTATTTCGGTTTCAAAAACCTCTCCCCGGTGATATTTTGTTTTTATTTAGGGGGAGTTAGGATCTTTTAAGCTTTTTTGTGTATTCAAAATTTTTTTCGTTTCAAACTCAACACTTAGTATCAATTCTTTCGATTCCAACTTTCAATTTCAACTCTTGGTTTCAAATTTTTCAATTTCAAATTTTCAATTCAATTGTCATTTCAAAACTTTCAATTCAAACTGTTATTGAATTCTTGATTCAAAACTTTCAATTCAAATTTCAAAAATTTCATTGGTCTAAAAATCTTTGATTCCCTCAATCAAGTTTTATGCCCCACGCCATTTTGATAATCACATAGGGGGAGAAATTTCTTGATTGATTGGGGGAGAATCTTTTCTCTCATGCTTAGTATTTATTTTCAATTTATCATTTAAAGCATTCCTTTCATTTAAGTTTTTACATTGCTTTGATAAGTGATTGTGATCATCAAAATAGGGGGAGATTGTTGTACCCCACACTCTTTGATTTTCATGATCACAATCACTTTAATATGTGTTTAACTTTGTTTTTAAGTGTTGTGGATGATAGGCAAAAGATTGCCAAAGGATTGGCCCAAGAATGGACAAGAAGTGGACTGAAATTCAGTCCACCGGCCAACCGGTGTGATAGCACCGGCCAGCCGGTGGAACTGGCAGAGGCATTGCCCACTGCCAGGTTCCACCGGTCGACCGGTGGCTCTATCACCGGTCGACCTGTGGCATCCAGCCCAAATTGTGTTTGCTACTGTCTTGCCACCGGCCAGCCGGTGGCTCCTCCACCGGTCGACCGGTGGCACCCAGATGAATAGTGAGACCTACTGTCTCACCACCGGCCAGCCGGTGGCTCTGGCACCGGCCAGCCGGTGGAGCCTGGACCAGAATTCTCTCCACATTCCAAGGCACCGGCCAGCCGGTGGCCCTGCACCGGCCAGCCGGTGGAGCCAGTCAAACTAGCCGTTGCAGTTTGACCAGGCTGGCCCACTTGGCTCCCAACGGCTCTTTTAGCCTCTCCAACGGCTCCGAAGCCTCCCCAAGGGTTCCATGCCTATAAATAAAGGCCAAGGAAGCCCTGGACATCAACCGGAACTATACGGAAGCCCACAGACATATTTTGCATCAATTGGCCAACCTCCGGCGACTTCCTCCAAGGGAACCCCAATAGCTCCAACAACTTCCACATCCAAGGAGCTCCTCCAAAGAAGCTTGGAAGCGGCCTTCAACATCCCAATCATCAAAGGCGCCCAAGGCTTCTCCTCATATACGGTTTTTTTATTGTATATTTTATTTTGAGCTTAAAATTGGGTTTGTGCCTACAAACCCCAAACTTTTCTCATCCCCCCTTTCTCTTGGGTTCTCACACCACCACTAAGGTGTGAAGAGGTTTATTCAAGCCTTTCCTTTTAAAAGGCTTGAGTTTTCGGTGAGCTAGCCTTCACCCGTTAAAAAGGCTAGTGGGTTCTTGCTAAACCATCAAAAGCAAGTGGGTTCTTGCTAAACCACAAAAAGCAAGCTGTAATAGGTCCTAGTGCTACCTCAAAGCCTAGTGGGTTTCTTGCTAAAACCATTGAAAAGCAAGCGGTAGAATCTCTCAACGGTTGAGTTGGGAGCGGAGACGTAGGCCGGGTTTTTGGCCGAACTCCGTTATCAATTTTGTGTGTCTTGCCTCTTTATTTTCCGTTGCATTTATACTTTGATTTTTAATTTGTCTATCAATTTTTTAAAAGACAATTCACCCCCCTCTTGCCATCATTCCCCTTTTTCTTCCGGTCCAACATGAACCTCTTAATTTATTGTTATTCGTAGTTTGGGACCCTTCTTCATGGAATTGCGCATTCTTATAATTTTTTTTTCCATCAACATATTATTTGGACTGAGTTGTGATAATAATAATAAATCGTATTTTTGAATAACATAATAATAGTAAACGTATAATCATTATTTTAGTTATCCTTATAAAATATCAATAATATTTTCTCTCTAAATATCATATTTTTCAAGAATATGTTTCTTATGTATCATGGGATGAATATTAAATTATAATTTTATAATAATAAATATCAACATTAATGTTTTACATATCTCTATAGTTACATATACACTTCTTCATTTTAACTCTTCATATTTTGAAAATATCTATTGTAAATTTTTATTCCATGGATTTGAGTTTTGATATCCTCATTTTAATCTCACTCAACTCAGATCAATATTGATAAAGAAAAAATGATTTAAAATTTATTCCCATATAATGATCATGTTTTCTTATGTATCATAAGATTAATAAAACTTTTCTAATGTCATATAAGGGATAACATGATGCAACAACATCATTAGTCTTTATTTTCAATATCTCGGTTTATTCAGTCTATTATTACTCATTTTCACCATGTTTAAAGTAACACAACACATAAACAATGTAATTAATCTAACAGAGCAGAAAAACTAGATTTTTTATTATTTTCACATAGTGTAATACTTTATTCCACATTATTTCACAATTTCATCAAATTTTGACACATAAAATCAATAAATATTCTCCTCCCGTGCTTTCGAATTTATTAAAAAATTATTTATCTTTATTAATCTATCTGATAAGGATTTATATATTTCAATAATTATTTTGAATAATTACAAGACATTTTTTAAAAAATTTAAATGCATTTGGGGATGTATAAATTCCAACATTATATGAAATACATCAAATCTCACTTATAATAATGATGCATATATAAATTCAATTTGAGAATTCGAATAAATATCAAAAACATAAATATTATTAATGTAACCCCTATTAGAGTTTTTTTCTAATTTATTCAACTTCATCAACGTAATATCGATAGGATTGAGAAATATATATCTTATAAACCATAAATATGTATCTAATAAATCCTTTTCAACATGGGAATCTATTATTTTATCTAACAGAATAATATAAATTCATCTTTTCAGAATAATAATCTATTTCAATATTTTTATTAGTGTATATTTTGGATGCTCCCAATAATTAATATTTTGTAAACAATAAGCCATTATTAATACCTTTTTTCTCTAAAATCCATTCATTATTTATAATTAATACATATTGTGATCATATTTATTGAAAAAAATTTAACTCGAGACCAATGTGATAAAAACTTTCAATATTTAAATTTATTGTCAATAAAAAAAAACAATATATATGGATGTGAATTATTAAATTATATTCATCACTCATCCTTAGTAAAAATAAATATAATATATATTCATAGTGTGTGGTACAATTTCACTTAAATCCCTATTCCATCATTTATTACCATGTAAGATTGTGTTTATATTTCTTAGTGTAGATAAATAGAGGTAGTAACAATGATAATAAATATATCTATAATAACCATGAATATTATAGATACAAAATAATATTTTCACATGGAATAATTAATATAACATATATGTTATCTATGTAATTTTACATAAGAAACAGAAAAGAAGAATAAGAAATAATCAAATTTTAATACATAAGGCATTGAAATTAAAAAAAACATTTCTCATATCAAAATATCAACTTACAGTCCCACATAGTTGTAGACATTACATATGAATATTTTATAAAATGGAATCATTCAAAATTGATTTAAATTCATTGATATCATGAGTTACATAAAATTTATAGTTTATATTTCATTATAAGAAACACCATATTTTTCTTCAATTGTACGTATCATAATTGTTCTTCGATATCTTCCGTAACATGCAAGACTGAGTATTTCCAAACAATAATATACTGTAGATATTATTATATAATCCAAAAATTATTGAATGGTCATTATATTGTATGGTTTGAATAAAAATAACTATATTATGTTTACACCGGTTTATTAAATATTTATACATTTACAAAATTGATCTTATAGGCATAATAAATGAATAACTATAGTTTCACGCTAAAAATATGTGTTTTTCTAAATAGTTTTTTTTTAAAAATTTAACAAATGAATTTTTATTAAAACCAAATTATGGAAATTTTATAAATTTTTTTTGGAAAAATAATTTTCTTTTTTTAAATAAGAATACCAAAATATACTTTGAGGGAGTTTTTTATATTTCTGAACTTTTTTATTTTTGGTTTCATAGTGAAAAACACTGCATTTTAATTGAAAAATGACTTCTCATCTAATTTATTTATAAATATTGTATTTATTTTGAAATTGTTTTAATGAATAATTAATTAAATTATACATCAATAAATCCTATGTTGGTCAATTGATTCAATTTCTCATTTAAATACGATATATAAAATTTCAATATTTTGAACAGTTCTCATAAAAACCTATTTGCTAACAACTTCTCTAAGATTAATTTTAAATTAATTTTTTCCAATTATATAAATAGAATTTGGAAAAAATATATATACCTATTTCAATTCAACATTATATTGGTATTATAATATGATAAACTTTAATTTTTACTAAAATTATGAGGGAAAAATAATATAAATTATAGTGATTAAGGAAAGAAGAGTCCTAATTAATTATTAAAATTAGAAAATTAGGTGAATAAATAACCAAATACTTATCCAAAATATCTTACCAGAAAATATATCATCCCTCATGTTCATATTCTCTATTTTATTGATCAATTAGGATATTTTCCATGAGAGTAAATTATATAATATCTTATGCATGTAAAATGAAAAATTTGAAAATTTTATACCATTAACATTTATAATACTTTAGATTATGGAAGATGATACTTTGGTTAGGTTATAAATATTATTTTGGAAGATAAATGAATTATTTTTATCATAATAATTTATATTTATTTATTACATATTGTATAATTACATCAAACTCTTTAGAATCATCAATATATGGGTTATTTAGTTAATAATTAAATAAAGATAATAATATTTTAAATAATTGAAAATTATGAAAAATACTATCATATTCTATGTTATTTTTATGTGTTAATTTCTATCAAATATTCTTCATTCATTGTCTCAATGATATTTTATAATGAAAATATTGACTAATAAATTGAAAAACATTCTTAACACAGTTAGGGTTAAAGTATTCTCATTTTGTGTTACATGTGTTTATGTGGAAATTAATTACAAACAAATATAGAATTTTTTTAAATGGTTTATAATATTTAATAATCTTAAATTATTCATGTAAACTTTTAAAATGGTTTTTTCAACATTCGATGTATCTTTTTTCCATGAGATGATATCATGTTTTCATAAATAAAAAATCCACTTTATCATTTGGTATTTTTGGTATATAATTTTTTTTAAATTAAATTTGTATATTGTTGTAAAAATGGGGATTTAAATGAAAAATTTTATTTTTATCAAAAATAATTATATGATATTAAATGTGTTTTTTAAAAGAAAATTGGGTATTGTGTTTTATTCATGAACTGTTACTTGAGAATTTTATGATGGGGTGACCCAAATAGCATTGGGTGATCCCACTATATCATATATGTGGGGTGTCCTATATAAAACAAGTTCATCCCATTATTCATATACATTTTGTGTCCTAGATAGAATAGGGTGATCCCTTTATAGTTTAATGTATTGGTGGGTATGTGATATCCCTACATTGCATTGGGTATGGAATTTGACAATTTCATATTCCATTTGTATGAGTGACATTAGTGGAAGTTGACTAAATAGTAATTCCATTTATATTAGTGAAAATTATAATAATGTACCAAAATTTTTTTATGCGATTTAAATTCATTGTATAGCATTTGTGGTAATATTGTTATTAAAAAAATGGTAATAAATGTGATTATTTTC
>CAUJRU010003268.1:0-52678 GCA_963277665.1 Viscum album
ATCATGTTGTTTCTTCTGGAAATGGGGATGACCTTGTTTGTTTAAGGTTCAAACATTCCAATCGGTTTCTAATAGGTTTATTGGTAGAACCGGAAACATCCAATGATTTTATATCTATTTGGACCTACATTCCAAAGGTAGGTTCTCATTCATTGTGGACCGATGAGACTTAAGAATTTGCATTGGTTGAGAGGATGGGAAGTCGGACTCATCACACCTTTTTGGGTGGAATTATTGTCTACTCCAGGACTCTCTTATAGATTTGAGTAATGTTCTTGAATCCTTATTAATTTACCAAGTATGAAAATGAGTTTTCCTTTAAATCTGACAATCAATGATTAATATGTATGATATTTAGAGAATATTTTATATGTATTTGAGGTTCTTAATCGATAGAGAATCATCTGTATTTGTAAGATATTCTTAGTCAATGGTATCCTTCAACACATTATATAGAAATCTCTTAGTCATTATGATAACCATACTGGTTACAAAGCCACTCAGTGGGGAACTTGAAGTTTATTGTCGTTCAAAAGGACATGGATTATTTCAAAGTTGGGATCATACCCGCAGATGGGCTACCTAAGTATCCTTGTTTAGAAATAGAATCAGAACCCACGTAGTTCAAGTAAATAAGTATGAGGTTTATTCATTATTGATGGCCCAAAATAAAGATGTCATAATTACTTTTACGCTCTAAGATCATGTGAGTCATGCTCGGTGTAAGAAAAAAGAGGTATCAGTAAAACTTGATGATTGTTCCATGAAAAATGAAATCATAAAGAATGATGTGGGGCTTATGTATGTATGATTTCCCAGATAGATTAAGATTTGGATTTACTTCAGGGAAGAAACATAGGAACGAGGTCCATAAAGGTATATGTGCTTTATGGATATTTGGATACTTAACTTAGGACTTAATCATCAGAAGGATGCCCAAATTATAAGGGACTAATGATTGGGTTTTATTCCTGAGAAGGAAGCCCAGATCAAAAGAAATTAGGACTGGGGCTTACTCTTGAAAAGGAGGCCCAGGTTAAGGGAATTTAGAATTTGGGGCTTACTCCTAAGGAGGATGCCCAGATCAAAAGAAATTAAGGATGGGACTTACTCCTGAAAAGGAGGCCCAGGTTAGGGAACTTGGGACTGGGGCTTATTCCTAAAAATGAGGCCCAAATTAAAGATCTTCTCATCTTAAAGAATGAGGTTGAATGAATGAAATCTATCACCGTAGTGACATAAAGATATGAAAATCACTAGGTTTTGAGATATTTTCCACAGAATTCATTTCAGATAAGGAATCAAACAAAGGAAGCATACCAAAAATAATGGATTTGAAGAGGGTTTTGAAGGCTAAACCTTGAAGAGGAGAGGTGGATTTGAATAAAAGAGTTGAATAGGTAGAAGGGACACCCAAAAAGAGGCAGGCGCGTAAGTCTTGTTTGGGTGTGCAAGTCCTGGTCGCGCAAGTATACTTGCGTGACATGGGTGTACTTGGGTGACAGTTAACCCATAGAGTAATACTTGGGTGAGACTTGGCTCAAGCCCTTAGTATTATCCCGAGAGGCTTCCAAAAGGGTGGAACACAAGTTCTGTTGAAGGGATAATGTGGCGCGCAAGTGTCTTAATTTACCTTAAGGGTTAGACACTTAGGCGCGCAAGTCTTGATGAATTTAAACAGTTAGGCCTTGTTCCCCCTCTTTAGATCTTCCATTCTTGGTAAGAAATTACCTTATAAGTATTTAGAAGACTTCAAGTAGAGACTAGGGCGCTAAGATCTTGAATCTGACTTTTGTATTTTTTCGTCCTCAAAATGGGGGGACTATAAGGGGTACTTATAGGCCATTGAGGAATTTGGGGAAAAAAATATTAGGGCGCTCAAGTCACTTGCATGACCCATATGTGGCGTGAAAGTATACTTGCGCGACCATGATGAAACTTGCGCGACCCTTGTGTAATCAAATACTTGTTCATGCCTTTTTCAAATTTTGATGTTTCTTCAAAGGATGAATCTATTTGTGCTTAAGTTATTTCCCATTTCCATTCGTTAGACTTTGTGACGGATAGGAGAATCAAAAAAATTCCCCCCTCAGAGTTAGATCCGAAAGGAAGAAGGATTTGAATCTGAGGTAAAGGAGAAAACCAAGGAACGTTGATGCGCAAGTTTTGAGCACGTAGGGAGCAGTGCGCAAGTGCAAGCCGCGCAGGCGTCAGTGCGCAGGGGTGAGGCCTTGCCTATAAATATGGGTTCCACTCTCATGCAAATCACCCAGATTTCAAATAACTTTGCTCTCGGCATGCAAGTGGATATCGTCGCACAAGTGTCTTGATTTTCCACGGTTCATTACTTCTGTTCGTGTCGTGCTTCTGCATAGGTATTTGGACTTGTGATGTGATACCTGCGTGCCCAAACTTGCGCGACACAATTAGACTTGCGCACCAACGTTGGACTTGCGCGCCTTAATGCCTTAGCTAGTTTTTCACTTTTCTTCACAAATTTTATGAAAAATCAACTTACTTAGGAGTTAATTATTCGACCTTTGTGCAGATTCAATGGCTCCCAGAAGAATCGGTACGGCTAATGAGCTGGCTAGCAAGAGGATTGATGACATGATGAGAATCATTGGCTATGATTTTTACAATATCTGCGACAACACTCTCACATATTTGGCCAATTACTTGAATCAGTATCATCTTAATTTCCCATAAAATATTTACCTACCTCTGTATGGACATGGTCAGCTACAAGAGGTCAACATTCCAGAGCCAAATAACTATCTCCCGCATTCTTGGTTTCAAACTTACACCAATTTTTCTTTAGCAAATGTCTTAATTGGAGGATCATTTGTTAATGTTGGAACAGTGGAGAAGGCCTACATAATGCATCATAACACTTTTCCCCCAGATCTGAAACCTCACAAGCCTGAGCTACAACCACATTGTTATCCTTCAATATTCCAAAATTCTCAGATGGATCAATCCAAATGCTTGAAGAAGAGTTAGGACTTCAGTCCTAGAGGAGGTGTGAAGCTGACCTAGATGTGGGCATATTGGGTACGACAAACCTGCATAGATTTTGTCGAGTATTTGGAAGGATATGCAATATATGAAGTCGTCTAGGTTGGGCATACATATGTCTATAGGAATGATGTCTTTGTAACGGAGCTAATCAGCCGCTGGAGCCCAGAAACTAATTCTTCCCATCTGAATCATGGAGAAGTAGGCATCAGTTTGTGGGATGTCTACAAGATCTTGGGGGCTCCAATTTTGGGTGATATGTATAATGAATTCATCCCTCCCAAGGTGACTTGAAATGATTATGAGAAGACTCCGGCTTTGGCTCGGGAATTATTGAAAATTTTCTACAAGATCAAGAACTAAAAGACCTCCAAAACTCATTCTAGAAAGGATATTCATCCATAGGAGTGGATGGATATGTTTCTTACTAAGAAAGAGGGGAAGGGGTCCACCTATACTCTTCCTACTACCTGCCCCAGAACAGAGAAGAGGGGTGCTTCTGGCACATTTTGGATTACTTTAGAAGCGGGAGAATTTGAGAAGGGGGGGGGGGACGAAGTGGATCATAGAATCCCAGAAAAGACCCATCTAGCGGGATTCTTAGCCTTGTGGATCAGTGTTTATCTTCTTCCAGTTAGGGATTCCAAGGGAAGTGTCAGGCCAGGGACCTTCTTTGTTTCATCCAAGTTGGCTGAGAGGAAAATTATTGGGTTGGCCACCCCCATTTTGGCGAATATTCATAGGAGCTTACTCCATGTCTTTATGGGTAAGTCTCCTTTGAGAACAGTGGGACCATTCCTAGTTTTTTGGGGATGGATCGCCACTCATTTCAGTACATATGCTGTATAGAACATAGTACAGGTTCCTGGAAGTTCTTTCCAGACATCAGTGCAGGCATTTTCTGGAATTTCTCCATTAGCCCTCAATCCCTATGATGTGGAGGCGAGGCTGAGTATGTTCAAGGAATTCCATTTCTTTCCTTATAGAAACCCACCAACCAGGCAATTTGTTGATGATGGAACAACCGGCTGAGAATTGAGGTCATACATGCTGGCTTGTAGAGATGGTGTATTTTCCATTAGGATTGACAGAGAGATTATATGCAAGGCCTATGCTCCATACATATTTGCACGCCAATTCAAGTGTTTGCAGCAGAATGTTGTATCCCCTCCTGTGCATGTCAGGTCAGAGCAGCATTCGATGGTTGCTCGACAACTATGGTTGCTGACATCTATGGAGAAGACCGGGGAAGTGTTTGATCTACCAGTTGCTAAAGAATCGAGTAACTTGACTACATGGTATGCTGAGAACTGGGTAGCATCATACCCTGAAGGGGTACTGAATCATCCAGTTCATCGGGCGGGAAAGAAGAAGAGAACTATCGAGAAAGAAACCCTTCATCTGGAAGGTAACTCTTCCACACCCGAAGCTGATTCACTGGGTTCCTCAACCATGGCTGACTCACCGGATTCTCAGGATGGGGATGATGAGGCATGACATGTGTCATAGCAGCCTCGTGCTAGATATAATACTCCTGTCATAATCAAGAGACCCACTCCATCGACTCCTGGTGAGTTACTTCATTGAGGCAATTTAATTGCCATTTTTTATAGATCAAAAAGTTTTATTTTTATTATCCTTTATATGTAGTTGCAGTAGCTGAGAAGAAGTTGAAGTCCAAGATTGTAGGACCCTCCTCATAGCCTTCTGGTACACATGTTGAATATCTATGACCAGAGGCTCTCCAGACATGGCGGAGTTTATATTGCGATGCTGAAACTGCTTGGCTGGACCTATGCGAAGGGATAAACATCCCTGGAGTATAGAATATTCGGGCTTCTACTGATATCCATTTCGAGGATAACCCTGATGAAGTGGGGGATTACATCAGAGAGCTGGAGATGATCATATATTCCACTAATGATTCCATTCCTGTCACCATGCGGGTGAAGGAAATGATAGATCATGGAACCACTGAGGGGACTGGTGCTTCCGGAGATGAGGAGTAGCATGATTACGTGGCTCCTGAAGATGTAAGTCTCTTTCCTTATTTTCTTTGCAAGTTTATTTTAGTTAAAGCTTTACTACTCAAGGAAATTAATTTCTTCATCCTACAGCTTTCAAAGAAAGGAACTGCTGAGGTTCCTTCGCCACAGTATAACCCTGGTGGTACTGCCATCGGTGCTAATGAATCTTCTCACGAACCGGACGAGGTATCTTCAGGTCGGCAAGCCATGGACGAGGATTTAGACATGGCTTTTCATTTTCCAATTCCTATATTTGTAGATGATGATTTCAATACTCTCAAAAATCCAAAGAAGCAAAGGAATCTAAGGAATAAGTCCACAACTAAACATTTCATTAGTAGTGGTAAATCCTTTAAATAGTTATGAGTCTTAACCCATGAAAATATTGCTCATAATTATTGGGGTTGTAGGGGCTTCTTCAATTTCCCCTCTTAGGGAGAGGACTGAACCTCCTCTGAGAACGACAGAGGGTGCTGCTGAACAATATCAAGTTCATGCTGACTTGGCTGCTCATGAAGAAGAGCCAATGTCTATTCCCAGTACTGATCATGCAGGAGAGAAGAGCCTACTTCTTGTAAATTAATAATGCTTCATAAAATGATGAATAAAAACACCAACTGACTTCCATTCTGTGATACTTTAGGTTCAACACCTGCACCAGAACGTTTGGAGGCCACTGCAACTGATGCCGTAATTTTCTCTAAAGAAACTGTCTGGGGTCAGAGGTCACTGGATGAGGGTCACCAAGAAGATACATCGAATTCTCCCACTGGTGAGACTAATCAGGAATCCGAGATATCATTGGATGAAATGATGAAACTTGATGAATCTTTTGAAGACATTTTAGATCAAGTTAAATTACCATGTAATTTAGAAGATTTTGGACATGAGTGTTATCCTTCATCCTGTTAAAAATTTCTTATTACATATTTGACCATGATTTATTGAAATGTGCAGTTCCATCTGAGAAAGCTGCTAAACCACCAATTCCTGAAGGGGGAATAAACAATCCTACTATTGTAGAGACACTAGCTCAAGTGGAGCTTAACCCAGAAGAGCTTCCTGAAACCCGTCCTGAAAATCCTATTGAAGTTAGGAATAACGAGGGGGAGCATTCTCATGCTGTTGATCTACTATTGGGTAAGAGATAATAAATTTTTTGGCTGCACTTAATTTGCAAGACAACTTAATCAATTTTTGTTATCCTTTGAAACTAACCAAAAATTTCAATTGACTATACAGGACCGTCAATTTTAGTGGCTAGATCTGGAGGTGAAGTCTCAGAATCCACCCCAACAAGAATATAAAGTAATGTAACCAGGGTCAGGTGGGAAGGAGCACAACATGGAACTTCTATAAGTTCATTAATCCTAGACTATATTCCCCCCTGTGATAGTGATGCTAAATCAGACCAGGAGGTACAAAAGGCACTCCAGTTTTCACGACGCAAGGCATGGAAGAACATATGGAAGATCATATCTGAAGTGCCTCTTGAAGAGCTATCTTCGAAGATCTGGTGACTGTCATCCCTGTTTGTCACGTTGGTACTTGGAGGTTTTGGATATCAAGAGATCCATGGTGTGGTGAAACAAGTCATTTTAAGGAGGGAGCAGGAGTAGAGGTACCGTCAAGACCTGACCAGAGTGAGGCTGTTGGCCAATATTAGTGAATTTGAGGCTGCGGTGTCCTGAGCTGAGGCTAATAATGCTTCCAAGTTAAATGAGATGAAGCATATGATCAAGGAGAACGTTTTCCAGCAGATGCACCTTCAACAACAGTTAGATGCTGTTACTGAGGAACTTGACCAGCTTAATAGTTCATTGGAAGGATTTCAAACAAATGGTATTGAAGCCATTGCAGATGCCAAGAAAGCACTCCATGAAGATGAAAAGAGTGAAGCTAGTCAAGTTCATGAACTCCAAGTGGATGCTGATGAATCTCGGGATTCCCTAAATCAAATGAAGAGTTATGTTAAAATCCTTTTGTAATTAATGAAAAAGAGAAGAGACTCCAGTATGTGGACATCCTTCTAACTCTTGTGAATTAATGAAAAATACTTTCATCTTCAATCATTTGTTCCTACATTCTTTTGCTACATGCTTTAAATTTTTACCTAAGCCAATGGGCCTAGTAAGCATAGTTTGATTTATTCTAGGATTATAAACATAACCCTACAAACTTTGAATCTTTTTATCACTCAATATTACCTAAATCATACAAAATGTTTGTTTAGTGAGCTGGGACTTGATTTTTTTTTCAGATTTACCTTGTCTTTTGTGGGAAGTTTAAAGTCATGCATGTTAGATATAAAAAGGCTAATGTTTAAGGTCGAAATATTTTTGACCAAATGGATTAAAAATTGGCTCAATTCCTTGATAATTTATCTGAAAACATATTACCATATTCAAGTATGGTGGAAAAATGTAAACTATGACTTAAGAAATTTTGAATCTAAGGAATGATATGAAAAAGGGGAAAAAATGAATTAGAATATGTATTTCCTAAGAGTGAAGTTACCATTATTTAATAAACCCGTTTGGGGGTTGAATTATGCAGGGCCACCTAAGGGCATTGGCTGCATAGTCAAATAATAGAATATTTTGTCTGATAGGTCCATTATGTAGACTACTTATGTAAGGCCACCTAAGGGCACGTGCTGCATAGTCAGGCAAAAGAACTCTCAGAAATTTTACTTTTCTATTGCTAAAAAGCCAGTGAAAGTTTATGGAGATTGAAATTTTCTAAAGCATAGAGTCTGCTGTATGGAGAAAGGTACTTGAATATGGAGAGGATATTTCAAATTAAGATTTTCAAATAATTGGATGAATGTCACTCATGCGAAGGTCTGACCCAAACATAGGGAAGGGAAATATAAATCATAGACTTGAATACTTTGAGATCATGAAAAAGAGTATGGGACAAATATGTTAAGGATGACTATTTTTGCAGATCCCTACATATTTTCATTTATAGAGAAAATATTTTCAATTAATTTATATTGAATATCATTGTTTTAAACCCATAAAATTGATCCTCTAAGATTAATTGTTTCATTTTTATGATATTGGTGTTATTTTGAGCTGAATAGTAAAAATTGGCCATTTTGGATTTTTAACAATTTTAAATTATTTCATTATATTGGCCATAACATTATCTACAATAATTCAAATTTCAAAATTATTTCTTTTTCAGATTCTACACATCCAGGGCTTCATTTACTATTTTTGGACTAAAAGCTGAATCGGACATATGGAAGCTCAAAAGAATCTCACAAATGGGAGAAAGAAAACTGTTTTCAGTTCTGCCTAGTTTTGGTGTTGGATTCATAACTCATCCATGGTGGGCCCAAAGCTTGTGAAATTCTGTGGGTGGACGCGCAAGGAGTTTTGAAAAATCTTTTATGAAGGAATCACCGAGTTCATTGGCCGTTTATGGGGTCATTAAATCACCCCAATCCAGAGAATTTCGTTTTTGAGAGTCTGACTGGACAGAATAAATGCTCAGAGTAAAACGGCCATAACTCATGGAATACATGTCCAAATCCGCTGAGATTTTGAGGGGACACGGAAAAGAGAATTATGAAGAACATTTAAGAAGGGATCAATGCGTGAAGATGTCATTTAATGGGGATACAACGCGTCAACATCAGGGGGAAAATTTTGGCTATAAAAGGAGGAGAGCTCCACCCTCTCAAAGCATCCCATATTCCATCCCATTCCTTATGGGAAACCACACATCGGAGACGGGGGGAAGCCAAGGGACACTCAGGGAAATTATTCTTCAGCATAATTTTGTTTCTTTCTTTTATTTTTATTTACTTTAAAATGTATCTCCTCTCCCGCATCATGCTTACCCCATCTATGGAGGGGTAGTTTCATTTTAGTGATCAGAAAGAGGGGAGGCTGGACCTATGTGTTGTGTTTGAGTTTTTGTGTTTGAAATGAATAAAATTTCTTCTTATTTATTATAATGGTTTCAATTATTAATTCATTATTAAATTCTGAATGCGGTAGTGTTAAGTTTTTGATTCTGAAATTATAAATTGCTTTGGTCGATGATCACATCTCCCTCCACCCAATTCTAATCTGTATACGGTGGAACAAGATTAGGGTTGGGTGGTGATTGCTCGGTGGTTGTCAAGCACATGTGTAGGATTGTATGTAAAAATATTGATTTATTAGGGAACAAAAATTCTAGGTCTGGGATTTCTCTAATTAATCAAGAGACCTTCTACAACCCTATGCACATTGGAAGGAGGATAGACCAATCTAAGGTTTTAGAAAGGAAAATTCTCATCACATTTATCTGACTAAGGGAGAGAGAGGACTCGATAGATGAATCTCTCTATTAGCAGTTTAAGAAAGAAGAAGAGATAAAATTTGGAAACCATGATGGCACAACACTAGGTCTAGACGAACCCAATCCGATCATCCTCTTTATCATTTGTTAAAACCAATATTTTTAAGAAAACCAACAAAAAGTGACAACCTTGTTTTGTGTGAACTCCTCTTCAGGAGACTACCTAGGATCAACTGCTATACTATACTTAGGTAAATAAAATATTGTTTTGCCACACCCCACGACAGGCGTGCGTCAAACTTGGCGCCGTTGCCGGGGAGGCAGTGCCTCAAAGCTTAAAAAACAATCTCTTTTGAATGACCCATAGTTCAAATAGCAATTTATTAGAATTCGATCCAGAAATTGAGCGCACAATAACCAAATTGATAAATCAAAATCTTCGCAAAGATTTTGAAGAAATCAATCTCACCGATTCAAGTGAAACCTTGAGTGAAGACTTTGAACCTTTAATAATGGTTGTAAATCCCAACCGAACCCTATGTGACATTTGTGTACCTCAATTTTCCAATAAAAATTATCAACTTGCAATTCCTGCCTTAGAAAAAGATTTTGAATTGAGAATTAACATGATCCAAGTGCTTCCTAAATTTCATGGTCTTGCAGGTGAAGACCCGAATCGACATATTCAAGAATTAACCTATGTCTGCTCCAGCTTTAAACCTCGAGCAGTCGCGGAAGAGCATGTGAAGTGGAGGGCTTTCCCCTTCTCACTAGAGGGAGCAGGGAAGGAATGGTTGTATAATCTACAACCGGGGGAGATCAGTGACTGGGAATATCTAAAAAAATGATTTCTACAAAGATTCTTCCCAACATCCAGGAGCACTGCAATAAAGAAGGAGATTTATGTCATCCATCAATAAACTGGAGAAACACTCTACGAATACTGGGAACGTTTCCAGAAGCTTTGTGCAAGTTGTCCACACCAAGAAATAGAAGTGGACCAATTCCTTGTGTGATTATACCAAGGATTTCTTGACAATGACAAAAATCTACTAGATGCCTCATCGGGAGGATCCCTCATTGATAAATCACCTGCAGATATACGAATTGTGATTGAAAATGTTGCACAAAATTCACAACAGTTTGGCACTCGAGGTATGATCACCATAGGAATCCATGAGGTAAGAACATCTGATTCAGTAGATTTAATTTGGAATGAAATGGGTGAACTTACCAGGTTGGTGCGACAAATAGCTGTGAACCATGTGAAGGAACAACAAGGACCGAATCAGGTATGTGGTTTATGCTCTTCTAATTCTCATTACACTGATCAATGTCCAGAAGTGCAGGGGACAAAAAGTTGTGCTGCAACCTATCAACAAAGGAAATACCAACCGAAAACCCAACTAGGGTATGGGTTTCAATAGAACCAAGCCAGAGCACCTTTTCAGCAGCAATATCAGAACCCGATAGTATTCCAACAACCTTATCATAAGCCCTTCCAACAACAACAAACTTTCCAACCACCACCTTTCCAGCGAAAGAATTATGAGAAACCATCCACAAGTGCACTGACAAATGAAGACCAACAGCTGAAGACAAGAGTTGCGGGAATAGAAGATAAGATGGACAAGCTAGCTGATCAATTTTCAAGCATTATGGATGTTCACACCAAGAACCAAGGTAAGATTCCTGCACAAACAATTCCCAATCCAAAAGAGAATGTTATTGCAATCATAACCCGAAGTGGGAAGGAGATCACACCACCAGTATAATGTGAGGAGGATGAATCTAGGGAACCTACAGAAGCTCATCCTGTCCAACCAAAAGATGGAGTCAAAAACAAAGTAGAAAGAACAAGGTTCAAGAAATAAAGACTTGAAACACCATTGTAGAAACAACAAAGGGAGAAAAAGGATATCCCAGAACCATTCCCATCAGCATTGGTTGAGTCAAAGAAGGGAGAAGAAGAACGACTTCAACGAGAAATTCAGGAAACATTCCGAAAAGTTGAGATTAACATTCCACTATTGGATGCAATCAGGAAAATCCCTAAATATGAAAAATTTCTGAAGGAGATGTGTACTAAAAGAAAGAGGCTGGATGGAAATGAAAGAATCAACTTATGAAGAAGCGTCTCAGCATTGATCACACCACCGATACCGCAAAAATGTCAAGATCCAGGGACTTTATCTATTCCCTGCACTATCGGTTCTTTAAATTTTACTGATGCACTATGTGGTCTTGGAGATTTGATAAATGTGATGCCTCACTCAGTGTTTTCATCTTTGTAGACCGGAGAACTAAAATCAACTCGGGTGGTGGTACAATTAGAAAATAGATCTACCGTTTTCCCAGTTGGATTCGTTGAAGATGTACTTGTAGGAGTAAGAGGATTAATCTTTCCAACAGACTTTTATGTTCTTACCATGGAGGAAGACCAAGCACCATCTCAATCTCCCATCATCCTAGGGAGACCATTCCTGAAAACAGCAAGGACAATCATCAACGTACATGAAGGAACACTCACCATGGAGCTCGGAGATAGTACGTTACACTTCAATATTCTTGATACGATGAAACACCGGTCCAACAATCACTCACTTTATGCAATCACCCATGATGAAGGTATAGAACTAATTGAAGACTCAGGTATGCTTCATGACTTTTTATCTGTGGGAGAACATTCTTCATTTGAATTTTATAACTCCCATGAACCTGAAAATTCTGATATCATGTTGGAGGATGAGGTAAAATATTATTTTTTCGATGATTTGTTAAAAGTAAGTGAGATTATTCCAGAGAATTCAACATTAGAAGTAGGAAACCTAAATGAAATATCATCCCTTGAACAACCCCCATGTTTAGAGCCGAAGCCTTTGCCATGTGACTTGAAGTATTCTTACCTAATGGAAGGAGAGAAATTTCCAGTAATCATTGCCAATAACCTATCCCATTTACAAGAACAAACATTGATTGACCATCTCAAAAAGAATGTCAAAGCTGTAGGATGGACTTTAGGTGATATTCCTGGAATCAACCCTAAGGTATGCTCTCAAAGGATATTTTTAGAAAGTGATTCTCGAACAGTTAGACAACCTCAAAGAAGACTCAATCCCACAATCATAGAGGTTGTTAAGAAAGAGATTGAGAAATTGTTAGCATCTGATATCATTTACCCACTCTCTGATTCTCAATGGGTCAGCCCAATTCATGTAGTCCCCAAGAAAATCGGCCTGACTACTGTTATAAATAAAAGAAATGAACTGATCCCCATGAGAATACAAAACAGCTGGAGAGTGCGTATAGATTACAGGAAGCTAAATCAAGTTACCAGAAAAGATCACTTTCCTATTCCATTCATTGATCAGATTCTTGAAAGGTTAGCTGAAAAAACTCATTACTATTTTTTAGATGGATTCTCAAGATATTTTCAGGTACTAATTGCACTAGAAGACCAGGAGAAGACAACCTTCACCTGCCCTTTTGGAACATTCGCCTACAAAAGGATGCCTTTCGGGCTATGCAATGCCCCAGGTACATTTCAATGGTGTATGGTGAGTATTTTCTCAAACCACATTGAGGATTGCTTGGAGGTGTTTCTTGATGATTTCACAGTTTTTGGAAATTCATTTGATCATTGCTTGGGAAATTTGGAAAAAGTTTTAAAAACATGCATTGAAAAGAACCTTGTCTTAAATTTCTAAAAATGTCATTTCATGGTTGAAAAAGGGATAGTGTTGGGGAACATAATTTCACAAAATGGGATTGAGATTGATAAATCAAAATTTGATGTAATAAATTCCTTGCCATATCCAACTTGTGTCAAACATGTTAGATCCTTTTTAGGGCATGCAGGATTTTATAGAAGACTCATCAAGGATTTCAGTAAGATTTCTCTCCCTCTCTCAAGATTACTTTTAAAGGATGCTGACTTTAATTTTGATTGTGCATGTAGGGTATCATTTGATGAATTAAAGGAAAGGCTGATAACACCCCCAATAATGCAGCCACCCAATTGGGATTACCCTTTCGAGATACTTTGTGATGTATCCAACCAAGCAGTGGGAGCCGCTCTATCACAGAAAATTGACAACAAGCCTCAAGTCATCTTCTATGCATCAAGGACCTTGGATACAACACAAATAAATTACACAACCATAGAGAAGGAGTTCCTTGTAGTCATTTTTGCACTAGATAAATTCCGATCATATCTTCTGGGCACTAAAGTTGTTGTTTTTTCTGATCATGCAGCTCTTAGGTACTTAATGAAAAAGGCGGATGATAAACCACGGTTGGTGAGATGGATGCTACTCTTACAAGAGTTTAATTTTGAAATCAAGGATAAGAAGGGGAATGAAAATCAAGTGGCTGATCATCTGAGTCGACTACCCCACACCGCTGAAACAGAACTACCAAAGCAGAACCCACTTAATGATGAGCTTCCTGGAGAACAACTCTACATCATCAACAGTGAAGTACCATGGTATGCCAACATTGTCAACTATTTGGTAACATCTCAGGTACCCTCTCATCTAAGCTCTCATCAATAACATAAGCTTAAATCTGAATCAAGATTTTACATTTGGGAAGACCCGTTTTTGTGGAAAATTTGTAATGATAAAATCATAAGAAGATTCTTTCCAAGAAGTGAAATTGAATCAGTGTTGGAATTTTGTCATAAATTATCTTGTGGAGGACACTTTGGACCTCATAGGACTACCTGAAAAGTTTTAGAATCTAGACTCTACTGGCCCACCTTATTCAAGGATGCATATGAATTTTGTAAAAGATGTGAAAATGCCAATTTTCTGGTAACATATCCAAACGACATGAAATGCCACAAAAACCAATAACCTTTTGTGAAATTTTTGAATTTTGGGGCTTATATTTCATGAGACCATTATCAATGTCATTTGGAAATTCATATATTATTTTGGCTGTAGACTATGTTTCAAAATGGGTGGAAGCAAAAGCAACCAGAACTGATGATGCAAAAGTTGTTTGTGATTTTGTCAGGGCTAAAATTTTCTATAGGTTTGGCGTGCCACGAGAAATCATTAGTGATCAGGGAACTCATTTCTGCAACAGGAAAATGGAAGAATTACTGAAGAAGTATGGGGTGCATCATAAAACATCTACCCCATATCATCCCCCAAAAAATGGCCAAGCAGAAGTCTCCAATAGAGAAATCAAATCCATTCTATAGAAGACTGTTAAACCCAACCGGAAGGACTGGAGCCAAAAGTTAGATGATACATTATGGGCATACATAACGACCTACAAAACACTGATAGGGATGAGTCCCTATAGATTGATCTATGGAAAGAGTTGCCACCTTCCTGTGGAGTTGGAGCATAGAGCCTACTGGGCGGTCAGAGAGATGAATCTGGACCTTGAGAAAGATAGGAAAGAAAGAAGATTGCAGTTACAGGAGTAAGAGGAAATTAGAAGGGAATCTTTTGAAAACTCAATGATCTATAAAGAGAGAACAATGATGTCCCATGAAAATATAATTAAACCAAGAACCTTCAACCCTGGAGATCACATGTTACTCTTCAAATCCAGACTTAAGCTTATGCCAGGTAAACTTTGTTCCAGATGGGAAGGCCCCTTTACTGTTATTCATGTATACCCATTTGGTGCTGTGTAGATTCAAAAGGAAAGAGGAGGAAACCCATTCACTGTAAATGGGAAGAGGCTGAAGAAGTTCCATGGGACCGTACCTCAAGAACCAGTGGAGGAGATCACACTCCTTCACCCTGAATACAAATGAACACCTACCAGGTTACATCATTCCTTTACACTTGATTAAATGCAGTAACTCCATCTTTTTGAAAGTTACATAAAAAATTCCATTTACATGCATTGAGTACACTGCATCAATTAAGTGTGGGGGATGTAATCTTGTAGTTCAGGAGATTTTTCAAAATTTTTAGTTTTTTTGTTTTGTTTTGTTTTGTCGAGCCAGCGACATTAAACAAATGCTCTACCGGGAGGCAACCCGCATTTTTCCCCATTGTCCACTTGTCTTCTTAGTCATTTACCAGCATGATTGAACAGGCCTGCACTATCAATTGTTTTCATTTTTATATTTCAGGTCCATTAATGAAGAAGTTTTAGAGGGATTATATGTTGTGAAGAAAATAATCCATTTTACAGGGGAGTAAGAGTTTCAATTCTATATTATCCAACTATATTCCCTACATTTTTAGTCTTTTAAATAATTAATCAAAAAAATGCATGCCCACGCTTGAATTCATGTTTTACGTGACTTATCTAAGAGACATGAGTTTCATAGAAATCCAGTGATTCTATGTTTTAGATTTCAATGTTAATGATATCAAATTATTAAAATGGATAATTGGATGATTAAAGTGAAGAAATGATATTGAAATAAGGACTCATGATTTGAGGGAATTAATTGATTCATGTAAATGAAATTTCCCTTCCATTTTTCAATATTTGAATTTTGAAATTCATGGGAATTAATTTGTTATTATTAATCATGACATGAGTGATTGTCCAAAATCATATTCTCATTCCTAAGAGGATTTCTAGACTAAATATTTCCTATTTTATCTTGAGCATATTTCTTGAGTGATCTTGGGACGTGCCACCTGCTAGAACCTGTATTGAAACTTGTCAAAGTAATGACTGTACAAAACCACATTTAAAATTATTGAGGCACTAAATTGGATAGCCCCATATTTACCTGATACCCACCCTTACATTTATCCTTTGTTAGCCCATAGAATCCATGAATTGCCTTATAGGTTTAAGCCACATTAGAAGCTGATATTTCCTTACCTACCCACAATTTTAGTATTTTTGCATGGTAATTCAAGTTTGAGTGTGGGGGAAGGGACTTTCGTGTGAGTTTATTGGGATATGTATCATTTTTGGGTGGTTTAATGTGTGAGTCATAATTTTGGGCAATGTATTATTAGAAAATTGGGCATGAGTCATCATTTCATTATGCTTCTTTCATTTCATCCGATTCTCCAAAAAAAAATAGAGAAAAAAATTCAAAATAAAGCTGTACCTAACTGGAGCTTTACAAAAAAAGAAAATAAAGCTGTGCCTTTCTGGAGCTTTACAAAAAAACAGGGAGAACTTGGATGATATCATTCTTTGTAAATCATTTATTGACTCATGACCCATGTCATTGAAAGGGGAGAGGTGTTGTGATTCACATTTCAAGGGGATTTGAGTGAGGTTCATCTGGTTTTTTTACTTGATTAATCATGCATTGTACTTAAGAGTCAAACCTCCTACTTCTGGCCTTAAATTATTTCAATCATTTACCCACCAACCCTAAGCCACAGAGTCATTTGAACCTTTATTGAAAGTCCTCATGATTTTATGTGTGTTTTGTCTTTACAAAGCGGAGAAAGTAGTTCCTTTACAAGCCTATGGGTAAGGAGAATGTTATCATGATATAATCATAACTCCACTATTAATTTTATCATGAGTGATGAGAGAAATGATTCAAAAGTGAGGTAGATCATGATTTTTCATGTTTAATAATAATAAATTGAGAAGCTTGAATGAATGAAAGGAGAAGCTCCATTATTTTTCAAAGGGGAAAAGTAAAATGCATGAATTGATTATTTAATTGAAAAATGGGAAATTAAATTGGTATTTTTTTGGAATTGGAAAATTTGATTGGACATTGATAATCATTTGATTTTATTTAATTTGAAATTTAAATATTGGTGACATTGGTGCCCTTTGAATTCCATGTTGAGATTTTATTCTTGAGGACAAGCATAGTTTAAGTGTGAGGGAATTGATAGAGAAAATATTTTCAATTAATTTATATTTAATATCATTGTTTTAAACCCACAAAAGCGATCCTCTAAGATTAATTGTTTCCTTTTTATGATATTGGTGTTATTTTGAGCTGAATAGTAAAAATTGGCCATTTTGGATTTTTAACTGTTTTAAATTATTTCTGTATATTGTCCATAACATTATCTACACTGATCCAAAATTCCAAATTCCTTTTTTTCAGATTCTTCACATCCAGGGATTCATTTACTATTTTTGGACTAAAAGCTGGATCATCCATATGGAAGCTCAAAAGAAGCTCACAAGTGGGAGAAAGAAAACTGTTGTTAGTTCTGCCTAGTTTTAGTGTTAGATCCATAACTCATCCATGGTGGGCCCAAAGCTTGTGATATTCGGTGGGTGGACGCATAAGGAGTTTTGGAGAATCTTTTATGAAGGAAGAACCTTGTGAATTGGCCGTGTATGGGGTCATTAAATCACCCCAATCCGGAGGATTTCGTTTTGGAGAGTCTGACTGGACAGAATAAATTCTCATAGTAAAACGACCATAGCTCTTGGATTACATGTCCAAATCCGCTGAGATTTTGATGGTACACGTCCAAGGTAATTATGAACAACATTTAAGAAGGTCTCAACACATGAATATGTCATTTAATGGGGCTACAACGTATCAAAATCCGAGGGACAAATTCTGGCTATAAAAGGAGGAGAGCTCCACCCTCTCAAAGCATCCCATATTCCATCCCATTCCTTTTGGGACACCACAATCGGAGACGGGGGGAAGCCAAGGGACACTCGGGGAAATTATTATTCAGCATCATTTTGTTTCTTTCTTTTATTTTTATTTACTTTAAAATGTCTCTCCTCTCCCGCATCATCTCGCTTACCCCATCTATGGAGGGGTAGTTTCATTTGAGTGATCGGAAAGAGGGGAGGCTGAACCTATGTGTTGTGTTTGAGTTTTTGTGATTGAAATGAATAAAATTTCTTCTTATTTCTTATAATGGTTTCAATTATTAATTCAGTATTAAATTCTGAATGCGGTAGTGTTAAGTTTTTGATTTTGAAATTATAAATTGCTTTGGTCGATGATCACATCTCCCTCCACCCAATTTTAATATGTATACGGTGGAACACGATTAGGTTTGGGTGGTGATTGCTCGATGGTTGTCAATCACATTTGTAGGATTGTATGTTGAAATATTGGTTTATTACGGAATAACAATTCGAGGTCTGTGATTGCTCTAATTAATCAAGAGAACTTCTACAACCCTAAGCACATTGGAAGGAGGATAGACCAATCTAAGGTTTTATAAAGAAAAATTCTCATCACATTTTTCTGAATAAGGGAGAGAGAGGACTCGGTAGATGAATCTCTCTCTTACTAGTTTAAGGAAGAATAAGAGATATAATTTGGAAACCATGATGGCACAACACTAGGTCTTGCCGAACCCAATCCGATCATCATCTTTATCATTTGTTAAAACCAATATTTTTAAGAAAAGCAACATAAAGTGACAACCTTGTTTTGTGTGCACTCCTCTTTGGGAGACTACCTAGGATCAACTACTATACTATACTTAGGTAAATAAAATATTGTTTTCCACGCCCCATGACAGGCGTGCATCAGTCATTAAGACAAATAAGGACAAAAGAGGTTTTCCTCCCAAGAATGAAGTTACCACTATTTGACAAACCCGTTAGGAGGTTGAATTATGTAGGGCCACCTAAGGGCATTGGTTTCATAGTCAAATAATAGAATCTTTTGGATGACATGTCCATTATGTAGACTGTTTATGCAAGGCCACCTAAGGGCACATGCTTCATGGTCAGGCAAAAGAACTCTCGGGTATGAGACATTTTGTGACCAGAAGTCAAGAAAAGAGTTATGGAGATCTGGAAGTATTTAAGGTTAGGAGTATGCCACAATAAAATGGGAATTGTCCAATGCATGTAGAGATACACAGACCAATGATAACCATAATCATGTTGTGGATGGGTCCTGAATTGAGGTGCTGGACTTCACTACGTATCCTATAAGAATGGGAATCAAGCCAAACGTAGTTCTTGAAATACAGTTTAACATCATGTGAGATGAGAATGTAGGAGATCTTAGTTTAGTGTCATTGAGCTTGGACCATAATGAGGAATACACATTCTGTGTTTGTTAAACCTGATGTGAATGAAGACCAGGGTTTTCATACCACATTCATGTTTTCACAGGGGGAATTTTCAGCCAAGGGACTGGAAGTGGAATTTGGGGTTAGGACCAAAGACTTGGGGTTGGATTCGAGGGACCCTCGAACGTTTCTATGTATCCAATAAGGATGGAAATCAAGCCGCACATAGTTATTGAAATACCCTCTATACAGATTTGGTTCGTACAAGTGAAGGGTGAAAGGGGACTTTAGTACAATGATGGTTTGATCCAAGATTAAGGTTCAGGCATTTCCATGTATGCACGGAGTCTTTAGAATATAACATGATTTGAGATCAATGTAAATAATGATTCTGTCTCAGGTGAGGGTGTCAAAGAATGTTGTAGTTTATTGTTGTATAGGACAAAAGTGAGAATAGTTTAAGGTCATATGCATGGACTGGTGCTGCACAGTTTAGCATCATATAGCTAGGATGATAGTGAATCAATGAAAAATTATTGGTTTTGGGGGTGGGTTCACGAATCAACATCGTATGAGACAGAGGTGAACTGACGTGAAGAGGAAAATATTGGTTTTGGGCGTGAACCTCAGGTTTTTGACTATGTAACCAACCTAGAAGGAAAGGATCAAAGTCCACGTAGTTCGATTAAATAATGAATTGGTGATCAAGTTTTTCTTGAGGAAAACAACCTAAAAAATTATGTTAGTAATTATGCATGTTTAGCGGCCCAGAGAGGGTGTTATGGTTGAAGTTTACTCTAAGTTCACGTAAGACATACTCGTTGTGAGAAACAAGAGGTAGCAACAACCCTAACGATGCATAGTTTAATGTCATGTAGGACATAAGGGACATGATATAGTTTAACGTCATGTTGGAAGAAGAAAGGACTGTGCAGTTTAAAGTCTTGCAGCAAGGACTTAGGGGGGACTATGCAGTTTAATGTCATGCGATAAGGACAAAATAGGGGATGCATAGTTTAAAGTCATATAGAAAGGATGATTGCTGCACAGTTTAGAGTCATGTAGCTAGGATGTATTAGAGACTTTTTCACAGTTTAATGCCATGTTGGACGAAGAGGTGCACAGTTTAATGTTATATAGCTAGGACAATGGTTATACAGTTTAACGTCTTGCTGGACGTAGAAGGGACTACGTATTTTAATGTCATGAAATAAGGACAACAAAGTTTAACATCATGTTGGACGAAAGAAATTATTTGTGTTACACAAAATACTTCTTCAATAATATGGCATTGGTTGTAGTTGTGATGAGTTCTCCATACATTGAGATTAAAGAATAAGCTCCATTGGAGTAGATCGTATGTATTGAGTAAGGTCCTTACCACTTTAGCTCAAGATTGGGAGGTTTCTTTCCTGTTATCATTGGAGTTCTGAGAACCAATACCAATTCTCCCTGAATGAATGAACAAATATGAACTTTTTTGTTGAAATCTTGTGGTATTCGATTCTGATAGACTTCCAAGTGGTTCAGGGTGCACAATCTTTTTTCATATAAACGTTCCAATTCATCCAATAGCTTTTGAGACTATTCATCTATAGATGATTGATCACAAATGGCTACTCTGAGTGAGGGTAATTGAACTTCAATGGGCAAGACTACTTCTATTCCATATACCAATGAATATGGAGTTGACCGCGTAGCAGTGCAGGTGGTGGTCCGATAAGCCCATAAAGCATGAAAAAGTTTATCAGGCCATGATTTATTATCTTTATCTACCATATTTTGCAGTATTGTTGATGCTCCTTTTTCGTCAAATAGTCCAAAGGAATGTAAAGGGGAATATCTGAGCTCAAAGTGATTCATCCTTTGAAGAAAATGTCAAAAATCAGCAAAGGGATGAACAAGGAGAAGATTGCCCATAAACCGTGCAAGTTTCCTCATAGTCGCGCAAGTCCACTTGCGTGACGCATTATGGTCGTGCAAGTGACTTGCACGACCTAAGTTATAACCGCCCGGGGTCTTCTCTTTCCTATAAATAGACCCTGTGGGCCCCCCCATTCGGAGGGGATTTTTTTCCAGAAACTCAGATTTGAGCTCCCGGCGCCCTAGTCTCTTCTCAAAGCTTCCGAAACAATTCTAAGGTAATTTCTTACCTAGAACGGAAGATCTAAAGAGGGGGAGGAAGGCCTAAGTGTTGAAACTCATCAAAACTTGCGCGTCTGAGTGACCAGCCCTTAAGGGAAAAGGGACACATTTGCGCGTCGCCTTACTCCTTCAATAGATCTTGCGCGCCCCTCTTCTGGAAGAACCTCAAGAGGATTCTAAAGTATTTAATAAAGAGTCGCTCAATTATTACCTTTCTGGTTAACTATCGCACAAGTACACCATGTGTCGTGCAGGCATACCTGCGCGACCAGGACTTGCGCGCCCACGCATTACCTGCGCGCCTGCCAGGACTTGCATGCCTCTACCTTTTTGGGTACCTTTCTTTCCCATTTCGCCTCTCTTAAGCCATTACACATTTCCTATTCAAGATTCAGTATTCAAGACACTCTTCAAAGCCATTTATGGCATGATTTCTTGATTTGACTTCCTTATCGGAAAGGAATTCTATGGAATATCTTTCAAACCCTAGTGATTTACACATCTTTATATCGCTAAAGATTTATATTTCATTCATTTAACCTCATCCTTTAATATGAGAGATCCCCTAACCTGGTCCTCCTTTTTTAGGAGTAAGTCCCAGTCATAATTCTTAACTTGGGCATCTTCCTTAGGAGTATGCCCCAATTCTTAAAGTTCCCAAATCCGGGAATCCTCTTTTGGAGTAATCCCCAGTCCCCTAATCTGGGCATCCTCCTTAGGAGTAAGCCCCATTCCCCTAATTTGGGCATCCTACTCAAGAGTAAGCCCCAAACATTAATCCTTGACCTGGGCCTCCTTTTTTAGGAGTAAGTCCCAGTTATAATTCTTAACTTGGGCATCTTCCTTAGGAGTAAGCCCCAATTCTTAAAGTTCCCAAATCTGGGCATCCTCCTTAGGAGTAAGCCCCAATCCATTAATTTGGGCATCCTACTTAGGAGCAAGCCCCAGTCCCCTAATTTGGGCATCCTCCTTAGGAGTAAGCCCCAAACCATAATCCTTGACCTGGGCCTCCTTTTCAGGAGTAAAACCCAATCATAAGTCTTCTCCTAATTTGGGCCTCCTTTTTAGGAGTAAGACCCAAGTTAGAGTATTCAAAATATCCATGAAGCACATATACCTTTATGGACCCTGTTTCTGGATTTCTTCCCAAAAGTAAATCCTAACCTTCATTTATCTGGGAAGTCATACATACATAATCCCCACATTATTTCTTATGATTGCATATTTCATGGCACAATTGTCTATTTTTTACCAATACCTCTTGTTTCTCACACCGAGCATGACTCATGTGAGCTTAGAGTGTAAAAGTAATTGTGACATCCTTCTTTGAGCCATCAATCATAAACATAATACTCCCTTACTCGAACTACGTGGGTTTTGATTCCTTTTCTAAACAAAGGATACGTAGGTAGCCCGTCTACGGGTTTGATCCCAACTCTAAAATAATCCATGTCCTTCTGAATGACAATAAACTTCAAGTGCCCCAATGAGTGGCTTTAAAACCAGCATAGTCATCATAATGACCAAGATACTTTTATATAAATGCGTCGAAGGGTACCATTGACCAAGAATCTCTAATAAATACATATGATTCTCTATCAATGAAGAACCTCGAATACATATAAATGATTCTCTAAATTTACTACATATTTGATCATTGATTATCAGATCGGAAGGAAATATCATTTTATACTTGGTAATGTAATAAGGATTCACGAACATAAATTAAATATATAAAGAGAGTCCCGGAGTAGACAATAATTCCCCTTAAAAAGGTGTGATGAGTCCAACCTCCCATCCTCTCAACCAATGAAAATTCCCAAGCCTCCTCAGTCCACAAACTAATGAGCACCTACCTTTGGAAAGTAGGTCCGAATGGATGTGGAATCATTGGATGTTTCTGGTTCTACGAACAAACCCGTTAGAAACCGATCAGAATGTTTGAACCTCCCATCAAGGCGGTCATCCCCGGATTCTGAGGGAAACAAAAATGGTGAACCCGACGTGAATCTTTAACCAAGTTAAAATGATGTTTTACCTATTTGTTAGGCCCCTATTTAAAACTCAATAAGAGGGTCAACAAAAACAATCATTGACATATGTGGTCATCCAAAAGATTTAGTGGCTAAATTTATCTTGATTACGTCTATTATATCAAACAGGAACTCTTTTCCCAAGATCGTCTGTATTTCTAGAATGGCTGCTCTCAAGTTCACACCTGTGAATACTACTGCTGCAAATGCCACTACTGCTACTCCTGCTGGATCGTCGTCCGCTCTTAGGACGATATAACCTACTCAGCGTCTTCAACGTTGGGTATCAAACACACTGGTTAAGGAGTACCGTCAACACAATACCATCCCAACTCTGGAGGCTGCCCGACAAGCCCTCCAAGTAAACAACTCACATCGGTCGTCCGGACAATGACGACCAGTGATCAAGAAGCAGGCGGTGTTGACTACCGTCTCCAACCGTTTCGGGTCGTTATCCTCGGAACACAATCACCATTCACTCCCTTATTCTGGGGAGGTGAATGAGCAGGTCCCTCAGGACCTTAATTCAAACAGACAGGAGTCCTTCCTGAGGGATCCCACCAACAATCGCCACCAGACTCATGCGAAAGTGCGCCCTCAACATGATGAGGGTACCGACTCCAGGCGTTCGGCTCAGGTTCCTTGAACCTGAGCAAGCAAGAGGAACCACCAGAGATGGAATCCGGTCAACAGTGAGTAGGTTATCATCTTTGCCATCTCCGGAAAATCCCACCAACCTAACTTGGTGGAAAGCAATGAGCAGGCACATACACCTGCCAGTTTTAAACCCGCTGTCTAGCAGACTCGTCTGGCAGCATCACGCCAATCCTGCCTGGCAATTCCGGAGAAGTACTATAGGTAGGAACAAACACCTGTTTATAAATCATCAGCTAGTCTACAGGCTCATCTGACTACAAATGTTGGATCACGTCAACCACGTTTGGCGAAGTGCAATCAACAAGCACATACACCTACTTGTATTAATCAAGCCTACCAACAGTCTCGCTTGGTAGCATTCAGAGAAGTTAGTCAGAAAGCCCCGACAACAAATTGGAGGCGGACTCAACTCTCTGCCCCCACACTTGAGTACTGTCAAGATTCACTAACAGGAAAAGGAGGACAGAAGTAGGCACATACACCTGCTCCAAGCCCAAAATGGACGTATATTCCAGTTCCGGCAGCTGAAGTCACCAAGCATGTTCTATCAATGGTGAAAGAGCAGAAGCAAATCCTTGCTCATATTCTGGATTCCTGACAGGATATTATAACAACTTCAGTGTCATCTTAGGGAAAGACACATAAATATATCCCTACCAGTGGAGTGATACATCAAAAATTCACTCCGGAACAGACACACACATCTGTTCCAGTCCAAGAGGGTTATGGGGCATACTCCCCCATATCATACGGACGACCAAGTCAGGCACATACACCTGATTTGAGAGGAGATCTTCATCCTAACCTGGACATATTTCCTGATCAGGCACATACACCTGATCAGAGCAGCCACTTTCATCAACAAGTGGTTTCCAAGGCGAGTAAGAAGGCATCTAAGAAAAAGACCCGCCCAGAACAGTCAGTAGATCAAGAGCCAATCAGTAACAAGGCCTTGCTCGATGTTGGAGTTCTTGAAATCCTTAGACAATTATCTGTTGGAATTCAAGATTCTACTCCCTCAGTTCCCAATAGTGGGAACATTAATTCCGAAGGTCTTCAACAGTCACTTCCTCATGAAGGCTTGATTCATGACAATTCGGTCGATCTCAAAGTTTCATCTTCAGATGGGTGCCACAGGAACCCTCTGTGTGGTCAGAAGACCAAGGAGCAAGAGATATCATCTTTTGCTGTAACCCATTATGGTGGTACTCCCCATGATGATGAATTTCGATGCGAAATTCCTCTCCGCAGTAGTGATGCACATTTCTCGGAAAATTCTCCAGTGGACAATGTAGTGCCGAGAAAGCCCTCTTATCTTGAGGCACTCGCAAATGCGAAACCAGTCATATCTGAAGCTTCATCGCTAGCAGGTGAAATACTTTCTAAATCAGAAGATAGCCCAGGGTGTAGGTCATTCTATGAACCACCCCTAAGTCATGCATCTTCTAGTTTGATCAATGATTTCTCTACCAATCCTATTGAATCCAATGAAGCAACAAAGAAAAACCAACTCTGGTCAAATCAGGAGGAAGAATCTTCATCAAATGATAAAGAGGAAATGCTGAATATGAGAAAACAACTGGCGAAAGGTGAAGTTCCAGTCATGTTTTGGCCTCTGGAAGACTCTCAGTATAATATTCCAGAAATGTTGACGGAAGATGAAATTCATGATATTCGTATCAACATATGGAAAACTCTTTTTCAATTGAAAAATAAAGTATTATATTATGATGAATATGAAAATCATCTTAATATAATAGAAGGGTTATAACGTCAGATTGATTTGGCGTCTCTATCAGTCTCTCGATATCTGAATACTGAAAAACAGTAGAGAGCCCTTCAACGTTCATGCTTTGGCGCACTAAGAATATTGCGTTAGTTAATTGACAATGCCCCATCTGGTATTCATGTCAGAGGATGGGGTGTTCATGGAGAACTACATTTCACGGTGCTCTCCAGTCAGTAAAGCCCACCAAAAATGGTCTCATGCAATGTTATTGCCCATGGACGGCCACAATCAATGGGCTTTGTTTGTAATCAAAAGCTTGCCCAAGAACAAGCTTCAACTAGTTCCTCTCAAAATCAAGAATACAGAGAACAAGTTGTCGAATTACTCTTGCATCAAGAAAACAAGAATATTGAACAGGCCTCTCGTTTGGAGCAAGCACGTCACCAAGTGACAGAAGTGTCTGAAATCATCCAAAGATCTTTTGAACCGGGTGATAAAAGAGGATACAGATTAATGCATCCAGCTAATTTTTGGACTAAGGTTCGCAAGATCAGGAGGACTTTCAAGAAAGTCTTAGACATAGCATGTCAAGAATCACCCCAGCTCGCCAGACTAGAGACTATTTTAAAAAAACCCTCAGAATCAACAAAAAGGATTTGGGGAGTTGAGCAAGAACAAGAGGAACAACCCCAGTCCACTGGACTGGGGACTTTTTCAAATCATCAATACCCTCCTCAGAGAAATTCGGTCTTTTCTTGATTGGGGAAGAAACCTCAAGAGGAACGAAGATACAAATTATCAGGAGATTCCCTCCAAATTACGGTCCATCAAGAAGTTCCCGAGGGATCGAATCAACAAAAGGAAATGTCTCATCAAAGACATGGAAGAAGAAAATATCACAGAAATGATGATAGAAGGGATGCGATGAATTATGCATCGATTAGTGTCATCAATGCCGTTGTTTTTGATCCACCAGATGAGTCTCACTCAGGGGACTCAGATGAAGAGGTTCCTACTCAAGAAGATGTACGCACCGACACAAATGAAGAAGGTGTGCGTACACGAAGTCAAAAGATTACTTAGAACTTAAGTAATCCTTCGAGTAACTCACTTCCCCCCTCTCCAAAAAGGATCCAACAAAGGGAAGGGAAAGAACCAGGTTACATATCCTTCCTCTGGAGAAGGTCAATCGCTTTCACTAGAGCAGAGGTTTTCACAACAAGAGGAAGAAATGAAGGAATTAAGAAGGTTGAATGCAGAACTACTTCAGAATAGTCTTCTTCTTAAGCATTCTGGAGTCAGTCAGTGAAAGCAATTTGTTGCAGCTACTGAGATGGATCAAGAATATCCTCCTCTATCAGTACACCCTCACAGGTCTAATCCTACGGGTCAAGTGCAACAACGATTGGCAGTGCTACCATCAGTTGCAGCACCAATTGCCACATCTGTCCAAGATCCAGTCATTGCACCTACCCAAGTCCAAGTTCAACCGGATGTTTCTCAAAAGTTAATAACTACTATTGAGTCATTAACAACAAGGTTAGAAACTATGGAAGGTAAGCGTGCGCAAGTTCAACCAGAAAAGAAAGTTTACCCTAAATGGGTAGATTCAATTTCTACTCCATCCAGTTTTGGGAACCCTGTATTCCCTATTTTCAATGGATCATGTGATCTTGAACAACATTTGACGCATTACGTGTCTTGTTGCGATCCTATGATGGGAACTCCAGAGCAGTAAGAAGCAGTGAAACTCAAATGCTTCATGCGAACCTTTCAAGGACCATATTTTGTTAGGTATACAAGCTTGAAATCCTGGTAAATTATTGGATGGGAGTATCTTCACCAAAAATTCCTCCTTCAGTTCAGCTCAACTTTGCCAAAGACAACAGTTTTCGATCTTACAAACTGTAAGAAAAGGGAGAATGAAAGAGTCTCTGATTTCATTGCTCGCTGGAAGGGATTAACATATTCCTTGAGTTTAGCACTCCCTCAAGAAGAATTGTTGCCAATATGTGTGGCAAATCTGTGTGATGAATTATGCACGCTCTTAATCCCTCTGAAATACATAGGAGGGTTTCAAGACCTTACTTCAATCGCTCAGCAGATTGAAGATTCCCTTATACAGGCTAAGGCTAAATATCGTGTAATTCCATCAACTCCAGGAAGGAGAATGGGTGAAGTAGAAACTGATACAGTTATGCTCAAACAAGCACATGTACCTATTTCTACCTCAATACCTTCATCTTCTCAAAGGTATCCACCTTCTGAGCGCCATCAACAAAGGAGTTTTCGTCTAGATGATCAAAAATATCAAAGACGAATACAATTTGAGGATCTGAAGAGCAAAACATACTCTTTCCTAAATGAACAAGTTCCTGGTTATTTCATTTCGGCTCTGGAAAACAATTTGGTTCAATTTCCAATACCCAAGAGGCCAAAAAAGAAAGGAGATGAAGACCATCCTAATTATTTCCCTTTTCATCAAATGTTGGGGAATCCCATCCAGGAGTGTTTTGTCTTCAAAGACCTCCTGCAAAAGATGATCGACTCGGGATAGGTCACATTTAAAGGCTCCTCAGTCCAGGTAGCATGTGTCACTGCTACAGTTATAGAGGAGGAAGATGAATGGAAGGAAGTTAAAAGCAAAAATGCACAAAAGTATGATGATTGGATGGTCAGAAAGACAATCAATAGAACTCATGCTATTTTTCAAACAAAATTAAGGAAACCAATTGTGTCTTCTGCCATGAATGTTGCGGAAAAACCCTCTTCTCTAGAAGGAAAGTCTTCAAAGAAACGGCATGATTCAAAGAAAGAAAAAGAATCAGAAGAAGATGAGTATGTGTCAAAGCCTAAGTTATCTTTGACTTTGGAAGATTTCATGCCATCTACTTCAAAGCCACGAGCACCACCCCACCAAAAGGCACAGCCAGAACATGCTAATCAGGTAGAGTCTTCATCAGACGAAGAGTTAATCTTTGGTTCTGTTAATATGATTCAATTAACAGATCCATATGCCAGTTACAGTTTCGATTTCAAGGAGCCTGAATTCCCTGTATCAAACAAAGGAATCAGAGGAAGTTCCAGGGGCTCAGGATACAGGGGAAGACGTGGATCTTTCAGAAGCCACTTTTCCAATTCTATACCTTCTAGAACTGTGTACGCAATAGAAACTCTTGGTAGAGCCCTTCAGCGAGCTCAGCAAGAATAAACAAGTTCTTCTACCAATAACAAATTCTGTCCTGGCACAGTTATTTTGGAAGAACAGTTGAAGGTTTCATCTTCTTCCTCTCAGTAAGTAAATGGATCTAATCGGTCTAATCATCCAAAACCAGGAATATTGCCAACTCCTATCCCAATACAAGATGCATCAACTTCCAAAGAATCTGCTTCCAAAGTACCTGCTAAACCACATATTCTTGTTGGGAAATGTAGACCTCTGGATCAAAAGTATGATATATTGAAACACTTGGACCAAGTACCAGACAAGTTATCAATTCTGGATTCTTTTAATCTGTCAAAAGATCTTCGGGAATCACTCATCGAGGCTTTGTCATGTCCTTTGGCGTTTGAAACTGAAATTGCTGCAGCTGAAGTCTATCACATAGAGAATAATCCTGCAGAATGCCATGAAATAATAACTTTTACTGATAAAGATGAAGATGATGTTGTTCATGGGAATATCAGACCTTTGTATTTATCTGGCAAGGTCAATGGTGTAGACGTTCGAATAGCTTTCATTGACAATGGTTCAGGAGTCAACCTCATGCCCATTCGTACACTTCATTGATTGGGCCTCACAGAATCTGATTTATCTCCTTCTACCATGATGTTACAAGGATATGATAACAATTAACAAGAACCAGTGGGTGAAGTTACACTCAGAACTCATTTTGGAGATCTTGTATCCAATTCAGATTTCATGATTGTTGATCAAGACTCAGCTTTCAACGTCTTGCTTGGATGACCCTGGATACATCAGCATGTGGCTATCCCTTCATCATACCATCAATGTCTCAAATATTGTTTCGATGGTCAAGTAGGGACATTGTATGGTGATAAGGCCCCGTTCAAGACATGTGAATCTCAATACATTGAGGCGGAATTCTATCACATGAAGAAAAGGGAGAAATCCATAACAAAGGAGATTACCAAAGTTAATGCTCCATATGGTTTGGAAAAAATTCCAGTAAATCCATTTACACATGTGAATATAGATTATGTGTTTCCTATAAGTCAAATTGACAATATAGACCCAAATCACAATACTCTTATGGAAAGATCCATAATGTCAATTACGGAGATCAAGCCAGAAAACATGGGAGAAATTGGTAATCTACCAAGCTGTGATGAAATCACAAATGGTGACGTCTTCATTTCATCAGCTGAAATCCAACAAGTCTATGCTTCACCAATTAGGCCAGAAGAAGTTATAGCAACATCGGAGGTGAACAATGACTTCGATTCTCAATCCATCATCTCCTATTTATTACCCAAAGAAGACCCTTCATCATCAATCGGGTCGGAAATGGAAGCTTCTTCTTCAAGATATGCAAATTTTGACATCTCTTCGGATCATGAGAATTCTACTTTATCATCTACTATGAAAGTAGATAAGGAAGAAATAACAAATTATGAAGAAGAAGAGGAAGATCTTAGAGATGCTCCTCCAGTATTTGAAGAGGGTATCTCTACCACTGTGGATGAACTCAGAGAAATAAATCTGGGTACAAAATAAGATCCACGCCCCACTTTAATCAGTGTGGACATGACTCTTGAAGAGAAAGATATGTATATTTCTTTTTTAAAGAAAAATAGAGATATATTTGCCTGGAACTATAAAGAAATGCTCGGGCTTGATCCTGATATTGCTACTCATCATTTGGGTTTACCAGAAGAACATCGAGGATTTAAGCAAGCCGCAAGAAAAACACACCCAACTTATGCTTCCAAAATTGAAGCTGAAGTAGATAAGCTTATCAAAGATAACTTCGTCAGAGAAGTTCAATATCCCAAATGGTTGGCTAATATTGTCCCTGTAAAGAAAAAGAACGGACAAATTAGAGTTTGCATTGATTTCAGAGATCTTAATCGACATTGTCCTAAATATGATTTCCCAGTTCCGATTACAGAACTTCTAATTGATGAAACAACTGGCTATGAAGCACTTTCCTTCATGGATGGATATTCTGGATATAATCATATCCGAATGGCTCCAGAAGATGAGGAATCTACAGCCTTCAGAGCCCATCAGGGTGTGTTTTACTACCAGGTAATGCCCTTTGGCTTAAAGAATGCAGGTGCAACTTATCAGCATGCCATGCATTGTATCTTCAAACCCTTCTTAGGGAAGTTTGTTGAATTCTATGTAGAAGATTTGGTAGTTAAATCCAAAAAACTTTCTAACCACTTGGCTGATTTTGAAGTCATATTCTGCAAGCTTCGACAACATAATTTGAAGATGAACCCCTTAAAATGTCCTTTTGGGGTAACCTTCGGAAAATTTCTCGGCTTTGTTGTACACCATCGTGGTATTGAAGTCGATCTTGAGAAGACCAAGTCAATCCTTGGTATGTCACCTCCTCAAAATTTGAAATAATTAAGTGTAATTCAAGGACACTTAGCCTATATTCGGCGTTTCATCACCAATTTAGCAGGAAAAAGTTTACCCTTCACCAAATTGATGATGAAGGGAGTCACTTACCAGTGAACTGCAGAATTTCAAGAATCATTCAATATTCTCAAGAAATACCTATTGAGTCCACCGGTAATCATGCCACCTATTGAAAGAAGACCACTTATCCTCTATATGACAGCTCTAGAGCGATCATTGGGTGCCTTTATTGCTCAAAAGAATGATGTTGGGAATGAAAACAGTCTCTACTATCTTAGTCGAACCATGCTTGAAGTAGAAACCCGGTATTCAAGTATTGAGAAGTGCTACCTGGCATTAATATTTGCAGTTCAGAAGTTGAGACACTACCTGCAACATCATGAGGTCCAATTGGTATCTCGCAATAACCCGCTCAAATTTATCCTAAGTCACCCAATGCTTACAGGACGTCTGGAAAGGTGGGAAGTTATTTTGCAGCAATTCGACATTCAGTATGTGTCTTAAAAGGCGATAAAGGGCCAAGCTCTGGCTGATTTCCTAGCTGAACACCCTTCAGTGGAAGACACATCTTCAGATATTGAACTCCCTGATGAGGAAGTCTTCTCTATTCAAGAAAGTCCTCAGGCATGGGAAATGTATTTTGATGCTGCTTCCAGAAGTCAAACAGGGAGGAAAATGGAAAATCCTAAATTCAACAAAGTTGTCTTAGGAATTGTGCTCATTTATTCAGAAAAGGTAGTGTTACCTTATTCCTTATTATTATGGGAATTTGGTACCAATAATGAAGCAGAATACCAATCTCTCATCATAGGTTTGGAATTAGCACTTCAAGCACAAGTGAATCACTTAAAGGTGAAAGGTGATTCAGACCTGGTAATCAAACAAGTCAATGGGGATTATGCCATCAGAAAGGAAGAACTAATCCCTTTGTATGATTACGTCAGAGAGTTAATGGCAGAATTTCCTTTGGAACCGAAATTTTCTTATGTCCCAAGATCAAAAAATGCTCAAGCTGATGCATTGGCTAATATAGCCACAGCTCTGGCAGATCCAAATCGGGACGAGACAACCATCAGTATTGCCCACCGTCGTGCAATTTCACCTTATGTTCGAATCAGAACAGAGGAAATTAATGAAATTTGTCCCATCCCTGAACCGTATGGTCATACTATAGGATGGACGTCACCTATCAGGGAATACCTTCAAAATGGAATACTTCCACCTGATAGAGATGAAAAAGAACAAATCTGGTGATGTGTGGTTAATTTTACTCTTTATGATATCCCAGATCACCTAGAGAAAATTCTCTACAAACATGGTTTTGATGGAGTTCTCTTCAGATGCATTGATGGTGAAGAGACAATGGCTGTCATGAAATAAGTGCATGCAGGAATCTGTGGTGCCCACCAGTCTGGACATAGACTGTCTGATCAGATTCTAAGGCTTGGATACTTTTAGCCTTCAATGATATGAGATTGTGTCGATTTCACAAAGAAGTGTCATTCATGCCAAGTACATGCCAACATTATTCATCAGCCTCTAGAGTTGCTTCATATAGCTAAATACACATGTACATTTTCCACATGGGGAATGGATGTGGTGGGACCTTACCCTTCGGCTACGACCAAGAAGTTTAATTATATTCTTACTGTTACTGACTTCTTTTCCAAATGGGCAGAGGCAATATCTCTCAAGGAAGTCAGTTCTAAATGCATTGTTAGCTTCATCAAGTCTAACATCATTACCAGATTTGGTGTCCCTCATACCATATAGATGGAAAATAGCACCAATTTCTGTTCATCCGAGATGAAGAAGTTGTATCAAGAATACAACATCAAATCCAACCATTCATCTCGGTATCATGCAGCGGCCAACGGCCAGATAGAAGCCTTTAACAAGACTCTTTCAAATATACTGCAAAATATGGTGGATAAAGATAAGAGGTCATGGCCTGATAAACTCTTTCATGCTTTATGGGCTTATCGGACTACCACCCTCACTGCAACTCGGTCAACTCCATATTCATTGGTATATGGAACAGAAGTTGTCTTGCCCATTAAAGTTCAACTAACCTCACTCAAAGTTGCCATTTGTGATCAATAATCTATAGATGAACAATCTCAAAAGTGATTGAATGAATTGGAATTGTTAGATGAGAAAAGATTGTGCACTTTGCATCACTTGGAAGTCTATCAGAATCGAATAGCACGAGCTTTTAACAAAAAAGTTCGTCTTCATTCATTCACTCAGGGAGAATTGGTATTAGTTCTCAGAACTCCAATGATACCAGGAAAGAAACCTCCCAATCTTGAGACAAAATGGGAAGGACCTTATTCAATACATAGGGTCTACTCCAATGGAGCTTATTCATTAATCTCAATGGATGGAGAACTCATCACTACTCCAACCAATGCCAGATTTTTGAAGAAGTATTTTGTATAAACTGAAAAGTACCTTCATCGTCCTTGCTATATGACGTTAAAATATACAAAAGTCCTTTAATACATCCTACATGACATTAAACTGTACTTCTTCCTTGCTATATGATGTTAAACTATACAAAAATGGTCCATACATATGACCTTAAACTATTTGTACTTTCGTCCCACACGACGCTAAACTGTGAAAAAGTTCCCTAAATGGTCATGTATGACCTTAAACTGCAACTAGGTCCTGTATGACCTTAAAATGAATCATCAATGGTCCATGCATATGACCCTAAACTATTTGCAAGTCCCTTACGTCCAGCAAGACGTTAAACTGTGACATCCTAACTACATGACGCTAAACTGTATAAAAGTCCCTTACGTTCAGCAAGACGTTAAACTGTGATGTCCTAACTACATGACGCTAAACTGTATAAAAGTACCTTACGTCCATAAAGACGTTAAAATACATAATCATCAAAGGTCTTGTATGACCTTAAACTACACCACCATCCAACATGACATTAAAATGCACTATCCACGGTCCATGCATATGAACTTAAACTATTCTCACTTTCGTCCAACATAACGCTAAACTGTATCGTCCCTTTTTTCGTCCAACATGACGTTAAACTATGAAAAACTCCCTAATGCGTCCAACATGACGTTAAATGGTGTACTCTTTTGTCCTCACTACATGACATTAAACTGCACAGTCCCCCTTTCGTCCAACATGACGTTAAACTCTATTGTCCCCATCGTCCTAACTACATGATGCTAAACTGCAGATAAAGTCTGTGATATGTCCTACATGACATTAAAATATATTTTTTCCCTGATACATGACACTAAACTGTGAAAAACCAATAGTCCTAACTGCAAGACTTTAAACTGCATAGTCCCTTTATATGTCCTACATGACATTAAACTATGCATCGTTAAGGTTATTGTTACCTCTTGTTTCTCACACCGAGTATGACTCACGTGAGCTTAGAGAAAAGCTCAACCATAACACTCTCTCTGGGCTTCTAACCATGTGTAAGTCCCAACATCATTTTATAGGTCGTTGTCCCCAAGAACAACTTAATCATTAATTAATTCTTTAATTGAACTACACGGACTTTGATCCTTGCCTTCTAGGCTGGGTATGTAGGCAACCTCCCAAGGTTCAAGCCCAAAACCAATCTCTTCACGTCGGTTCTCTGCATCTCATACGATGTTAATTCGTGAAACAGCCCTTAGAATCAATATATTTACATTGGTTCACTTTCGTCCTTGTTATACGACGTTAAACTATACAACACTTTTGTCCAGTATGAAAATAAACTACAAATTTCTTTGATAACCTCACCTGAGAGGGAACCATTATTTTCATTGTTTTTTCAATCATGTTTCATTTCAAAGACTACGTGCATACATGGAAATGCACAAACCTTTTATCCTGGGTTAAACCATCATTGCACTAAATTCCCCTTTCACCCTTCACATGTACGGACCAAATTTGTACAGAGGGTGTTTCTAGAAATACGTGGGCTTGATTCCCATCCTTATGGGATACATAGGAACGTTCGAGTGTCCCTCGAATCCAGCCCCAAGTCTTTCGGCCTAACCCCAAATTCCACTTTCAGTCCCTTGGCTGAAAAGTCCCTATGAAAACACACATTGTTTATTTCTTACAATGGTCCAAGCTTTATGACCCTAAACTAAGATCTCTAATACTTTTGTCCCACACGACGTTAAACTATAGTTTAAGAACTACGTATGTCTTGATTATAATCCTTATGGGATATGTAGTGAAGTCCAACATTTCAATTCAGGACCCAACCACAACATGATTATGGTTAGTATTGATCTATGTATCTCTGTATACATTGAACAATACCCATATTTATGTGTCATAATCCTAACCTTAAATATTTTCAGATCCTCATAACCCTTTTCATGACTTCTAGTCACAAAAATGTCAAACTTCTGAGAATTCTTTTGTCTGACTATGCAGCACGTGCCCATAGGCGGCCTTGCATAAACAGTCTACATAACAGACTTGTTAGCCAAAAGATATTATTATTTGACTATGCATCCAATTCCCTTAGGTTGCCCTGCATAATTAAACCCCCTAACGGGTTTGTCGGATAGTGGTAACTTCATTCTTGGGAAGAATGCCTCTTTTTCCTTATTTGTCTTAAACGACAGTATGTAGGGATCCGTAAAAAAAATAGCCATCCTTAACATATTTGTACCATATTCTTTTTCATGATCTGAAAGTATTCAAGTCTATGGTTTATATTCTCCTTCCCTACGTTTGGGTCAGACCTTCGTAGGAGTGATATTCATCCAGTTCTTCGATAATCTTTTTTGCAAATATCTTCTCCATATTCAAGTACCTATTTCCATACAGAAAACTCTATACTTTGGAAGATTTGAATCTCCATAAAATTTCACTGGCTTTTAGCACTAGGAAAGTAAATTTCTGAGAGTTCTTTTGCCTGACTATGCAGCACATGCCCATAGGTGGCCTTGCATAAACAGTCTATATAACAGACTTGTTAGACAAAATATACTATTTTATTTAACTATGCAGCCGATGCCCTTAGGTGGCCCTACATAATTCAACCCCATAACAGGTTTGTTAAATAATGGTAACTTCATTCTTGGAAACTACTTCTTATAATGCCTTTTAGATCTTTTTCATATCATTCCTCATATTCAAATATTCTTAAGTCATAGCTTACATATTTTCCCTCATACTTGAGTATAGTACTATGTTTTCAGATGAGTTGTCAATGAATTGAGTCAATTCTAATCCATTTCGGTCAAAGCTATTTCGACCTTAAACATTATCCTTTTTTATCCGACGTGCATGACTCTAAACTGCCCACAAAAGACAAGGGATCTCTGAATAAAAGTCAAGTTCCCATCTCACTAAACATACATTTTGTATGATTTAGGTAACATTGAGCAATTAAAAGGTTTGAAGTTTTTAGGGTTATTTACATTAATCCTAGTAAAAATCAAACTATGCTCACTAGGCCCATTGTCTTAGGTAAAATCTAAAGCATGTAGCAAAAGAGAATGCAGGTACAAATGATTGAAGATGAAAGTGTTTTTCATTGATACATAGGAGATAGAAGGACATCCACATACGGGAGTCTCTTCTCTTTTTCAAGAATTACAAGAGGCTTTCAACATAACTCTTCATTTGATTTACGACATCCCGAGCTTCATCAGCAACCACCTGGAATTCATTCATTCAACTGGATAAAATAAGAGATGCAGTGATACTAGCTCTTCTTGGAACAATTGTAAAAGGATGTTCTTGAGTGCGGTTTGAGAAAATTTTTTGCTGGTCAAACAGTGACTCTGTTTCTGTCCAAGAGACTTGGAAGATGGATACATGGATTTGAGAATGGAGCATTGGAAGTAAAGAGACATTTGGAGAGAGTACTCTTTTCAGATATTGCTCTAATTCCATGTCTGTCTTCTCTCCACCAACCAGAAGCGAAAAACATTTCAGCCCATGGGTTTGCCATTTTCATATCTGCAAGGAAATGACATGGAGGAATTTGAAAGTTCACACCATTGTTGTTTCTCTTAATGCACAACATAACCGAAATGGAGGAGTGGCAGTGCAGCTGCATTTTAGGCGTATAGTTCTTTGTATCTGGAACATTGATTCCTTGTAGATGACCATGACCACACAGATGAAGATAGATTCTCTGTGGGAAATTAAGATGATATTTCTTCAAGTACTTAGCCAAATCTGGGAGAGTGCTATCAGAGATATCATAGTAATCATGGCCAATGATGTTCATCATATCATCAATCTGCTTGCTAGCCAGTTCATCAGCCATTCCAATTCCCTTAGGAACCATTGAATCTGCACAAAGGATGAATAATTAACTCTTAATTAAGTTGATTTTTCATAAAATTTGTGAAAGAATTCGAAAAAATGGAAAAGGCATTAAGGCGCACAAGTCTAAAACTTGACGCGCAAGTGTAGATGTGCCGCACAAGTAGTTGGTGCGCAAGTATCACCGCGCAAGTCAAGATACCTTGACAACAGCGCGGCGGCAAGGAAACAACGGAAAGAAGAGACTTGCGTGGCGAAGATAACTTGGGCGGCGAGAGCTCGAGAATTCGGAAGCAGATGCTATGCACGGCCAAGGATCCTATATTTATAGGCCAGGAGGCCTATCTGTGCGCCTACATGTAGGGCGCTCAAGCCTTGCACGACTCGAACCTGCGTGCCATGTGTTGTGCACTGAACACTTGCGCGCCACCATTCCTTTGGATGTCTCCTTTTTTTCCTCAGAGTCACATCCTCATTTTTTTTCGGATCCAACTCTGAGGGGGGACTTTTGTTGATGCTCCTTTTTCATCACAGAGTCCAAAGGAATGTAAAGAGGAATATCTAAGCTCAAAGTGATTCATCCTTTATAGAAAATGTCAAAAATCGGCAAAGGGATGAACAGGGAGAATATTACCCATAAACCGCGCAAGTTTCCTCATAGTGGTGCAAGTCCACTTGAGCGACCTAAGTGATAACCGCCTAGGGTCTTCTCCTGCCTATAAATAGACCCTGTAGGCCCCCCCATTCGGAGGGGATTTTTTTAAAGAAACTCATATTTGAGCTCCCAATTCCCTAGTCTCTTCTCAGAGCTTCCGAAACAATTCTAAGGTAATTTATTACCTAGAACGGAAGATCTAAAGAGGGGGAGGAAGGCCTAAGTGTTGAAACTCATCAACACTTGCGCGTCTGAGTGGCCAGCCCTTAAGGGAAAATGGCCACACTTGCGCGCCGCCTTAATCCATCAATGGATCTTGCGCGCCCCTCTTCTGTAAGAACCTCAAGAGGATTATAAAGGCTTTAATAAAGAGTTTCTCAATTATTACCTTTCTAGTTAACCATCACGCAAGTACACCATGTGTCTCGCAGGCATACCTATGTGACCAGGACTTGCGCGCCCACGCAGTACCTGTGTGCCTGCCAGTACTTGCGTGCCTCTGCCTTTTTGGGTGTCTTTCTTGCCCATTTAACCTCTCTTAAGCCATTACACATTTCCTATTCAAGATTCAGTCTTCAAGACACTCTTCAAATCCATTTATGACATGATTTCTTGATTTGACTTCCTTATCTGAAAGGGATTCTGTGGAATATCTCTCAAAACCTAGTGATTTACACATCTTTATGTCACTAAATATTGAGATTTCAATCATTTAACCTCATCCTTTAAGATGAGAGATCCCCTAACCTAGGCCTCCTTTTTTAAGAGTAATTCCCAATCATAATTCTTAACTTGGGCATCTTCCTTAGGAGTAAGCCCCAATTCTTAAAGTTCCCAAATCTGGGCATCCTCCTTAGGAGTAAGCCTCAGTCCCCTAATATGGGCATCCTCCATAGGAGTAAGCCCCAGTCCCCTAATTTGGGCATCCTCCTCAGGAGTAAGCCCCAAACCTTAATCCTTGACCCGGGCCTCCTTTTCTAGGAGTAAGTCCCAGTCATAATTCTTAACTTGGGCATCTTCCTTAGGAGTAAGCCCAAATTCTTAAAGTTCCCAAATCTGGGCATCCTCCTTAGGAGTAAGCCCCAGTCCCCTAATCTGGGCATCCTCCTTAGGAGTAATCCCCAGTCCCCTAATTTAGGAATCCTCCTCAAGAGTAAGCCCCAAACCTTAATCCTTGACCTGGGCCTCCTTTTCAGGAGTAAAACTCAGTCATAAGTCTTCTCCTAATTTGGGCCTCCTTTTCAGGAGTAAGCCCCAAGTTAGAGTATTCAAAATCTCCATGAAGCACATATACCTTTATGGACCCTGTTTCTGGATTTCTTCCCTAAAGTAAATCCTAAACTTTATTTATCTGGGCAGTCATACATACATAAGCCCAACATTATTTCTTATGATTGCATCTTTCATGGCACAATTGTCTATTTTTTACCAATACCTCTTGTTTCTCACACCAATAATGACTCACGTGAGCTTAGAGTGTAAAAGTAATTGTGACATCCTTCTTTGAGCCATCAATCATAAAAATCATACTCCCTTACTCGAACTACGTGGGTTATGATTCCTTTTCTAAACAAAGGATACATTGGTAGCCCGTCTACGGGTTCGATCCCAACTCTAAAATAATCCATGTCCTTCTGAATGACAATAAACTTCAAGTGCCCCACTGAGTGGATTTAAAACCATCATGGTCATCATAATGACCAAGATACTTCTATATAAATGTGTCAAAGGGTACCATTGACCAAGAATCTCTAATAAATACAGATGATTCTCTATCGATGAAGAACCTCGAATACATATAAAATATTATCTAAATTTCCTAAATATTTGATCATTGATTATCAGATCTGAAAGAAAGCTCATTTTATACATGGTAATGTAATAAGGATTCACGAACATAACTTAAATCTATAAAGAGAGTCCCGGAGTAGACAATAATTCCCCTTAAAAAGGTGTGATGAGTCCGACCTCCCATCCTCTCGACCAATAAAAATTCCTAAGCCTCATCATTCCAAAAACTAATGAGCACCTACCTTTGGAAAGTAGGTCCGAATGGATGTGGAATCATTGGATGTTTCCAGTTCTACGAACAAACCCGTTAGAAACCAATCGGAATGTTTGAACCTCCCATCAAGGCGGTCATCCCCAGATTCCAAGGGAAACAAGTATGATTGAAAGATTCTTGTTGAAAGCTTATATTTGGCCATTGGACACTACATGATACCAAGAGGAATGGTTGGATTTGATGTTGTATTCTTGATACAACTTCCTTACCTCGGATGAACAGAAGTTGGTTCCATTGTTTGTCAATATGGTATGAGGGACACCAAATCTCATAATGATGTTAGACTTGATGAAGCTAACAATGATTTTAGAACTAACTTCTTTGAGAGGTATTTCCTCTTCCCATTTGGAAAAGAAGTAAGTAGTAGTAAGAATATACTTAAATTGCTTGGATGTAGCTGAAGGGTAAGGTCCTACTACATCCATTCCCCATGTAGAAAATAGCCATGAGTATTTAGCTGTATGAAGCTACTCTGGGGGTTGATGAATGAAGTTGGAACATACTTGGAAATAATGAAACTTCTTAGTGAAATCAACACAATCTTGTATCATTGAAGGCCAAAAGTATCCAAGCCTTCGAATTTAATCAGATAGTCTATGTCTAGACGGGTGGGCACCACAAACTCCTGCATGTACTTCTTTCATGATAACCATTGTCTCTTCACCATCAATGCATCTAAAGAGAATTCCATCAAAACCTCTTTTGCATAGAATTTTTTCTAGGTTATCTGGGCTATCATAAAGAGTAAAATTGACCACACGTCACTAGATTTGTTCTTTCTCGGCTCAATCAGGTGGGAGTGTTCCATTTGAAGGTATTCCCTGATAGGTGTCATCCATCCCATAGGTTGAACATATGGTTCAGAAATGGGACTAATTTCATTGATTTCCTCTGTTCTGATTTGAACATAAGGTGAAAATGTACGATACTAGGCAATACTGATGATTGTCTCGTCCCTATTTGGATCTTCCAGAGTTGTGGCTATATTATCCAGTGCATTAGCTTGGGCATTTTGTGATCGCGGGACATAATAAAATGTTGGTTCTGAAATAAATTCCACCATTAACTATCTGACATAATCATACAAAGGGATTAACTCTTCTTTTCTGATGGCATAATCTCCATTGACTTGTTTGATTACCAATTCCGAATCACCTTTAACCTTTAAGTGATTCACTTGTGTCTGAAGCGCCAACTCCAATCCTGCAATGAGAGCTTGATATTCTGCTTCATTATTTATACCGCCTTCCCACAATAAGAAGGAATAGGGTAGCACTACATTTTCTGTGGAAATAAGCACAATTCCTAACCCAACTTTGTTGAATTTAGGATCTTCCATTTTCTTCCCTGTTGGACTTCTGGAAGCACCATAAAAGTACATTTCCCATGTTTCAAGATTATCTTGAATAGAAAAGACTTCCTCATCGGGAAGTTCAATATCTAAAGATGTATCTTCTACTGAAGGATGTTCAGCAAGGAAATAAGCCAGAGCTTGTCCCTTTATTTCCTTTTGAGACACATACTGTATATCAAATTACTGCAAAATAACTGCCCACCTTACCAGACATCCTGTAAGCATTGGATGACTAAGGATGAATTTGAGCGGGTTATTTCGAGATACCAATTAGACCTCATGATGTTGCAGGAATTATCTCAATTCCTGAACCGCAAAGATTAACGCTAGGCAATACTTTTCAATACTTGAATATCGGGTTTCTTCTTCAAGAATAGTCCGATTGAGATAGTAAAGGATGTTTTCATTCCCAACACCATTCTTTTGGGAAAGGAAGGCACCCAATGATCACTCTAAAGCTGTCACATAAAGAATAAGTGGTCTTCCTTCAACAGTTGGAATTAATACCGGTGGACTCAAGATGTATTTCTTGAAAATTTTGAATGCTTATTGACATTATTAAGTCCACTGGTAAGTGACTCCCTTCTTCATCAATTTGGTGAAGGGTAAACTTTTTCCTGCCATATTGGCGATGAAACGCCGAATATAGGCCAAGTGTCCTTGAAGTCCTATCAATTCCTTCAAATTTCGAGGAGGTGACATACCAAGGATTGATTTCTTATTCTTAGGATAAACTTTGATACCACAATGGCGTACAAAAAAGCCGAGATATTTTCCCGAGGTTACCCCAAAAGCACATTTTAAGGGGTTCATCTTCAAATTGTGTTGTCGAAGTTTGTGGAATATGATATCGAAATCAGCCAAGTGATTAGAACATTTTATGTATTTAACCACCAAATAATCCACATAACATTCAACAAACTTCCCTTAAAAGGGTTTGAAGATACGGTGCATGACACGTTGATATATTGTGCCTGCATTCTTCAGGCCAAAGGGCATTACCCGATAGAAAAACACACCATGAGGGGCTCTAAAGGCTTTAGATTCTTCATCTTCTGGATCCATTCATATTTTATTATACCTAGAATATATATCCATAATAGAATGTACTTCATAGCTAGCTGTTGCATCAATTAAGAGTTCTGTGATTAGAACTGGAAAATCATCCTTGGGACAATGCCGATTAAGATCTCTGAAATCAATGAAAACTCTAATTTGTCCATTCTTATTTTTCACAGGGAAAATATTATCCAACCATTTGGGATATTGAACTTCTATGATGAAGTTATCTTTGATAAGCTTATCCACTTTAGCTTCAATTTTGGAGGCATAAGTTGGGTGTGTTCTTCTTACGGCTTGATTAAATCCTCGATATTCTCCTGGAAAACCTAGATAATGAGTAGCAACATCAGGATCAAACCCTGGAATTTCTGTATAGTTCCAAGAAAATATGTATTGATTTTTCTTTAAAAATGAAATATACATTTCTTTTTCTTCAAGAGTCATGGCTACACTAATTACAGTGGGGGCATAGATCTTCTTTTGTACTCAGATTTATTTCTCTGAGTTCATCCACAGTGGTAGATATACCCTCTTCAAATGATGTAGGAGCATCTATGAGATCTTCCTCTTCTTATTCAACATGTGTTATTTCTGCTGTTTCTACTTTCAAAGTAGATGATGAAGTAGAATTACCATGATTATGAGAGATGTTAAAATTTGAACATCTTGAAGAAGAGGATACCATTTCTGACCGATTGATGATGAAGGGCTTTCCTTGGGTAATAAAGAGGAGATGATGGATTGAGAATCAACATCATCGTTCATCTCAAAAATTTCTATAACTTATTTTGGCTTGATTGATGAAGTATAGAATTGCTGGATTTCAGTGGATGAAATGAAGACATATCCATTTGATCTTTCATCATTGCTTGGTGAATCACCAATTTCTCCCATGCTGTCTGGCTTGATTTCCATAATTGACATTATGGAAGTTTCCATAAGATTATTTGGATTTGGGTCTATCCTGTCAATTTGACTGATAAGAAACACATAATCTGTACTCACATGTATGAATGGGTTTACTGGAATCTTTTCCAAATCATATAGAGCATTAATTTTGGTGACCTCCTTTGTTGTGGATTTCTCCTTTCCTTCCATGTGATAGAATTCTTCCTCAATGTATTGAGATTCACATGTTTTGAATGGGGATTTGTCACCATAAAATGTCCCAATTTGACCATTGAAAAAATATTTGAGACATTGATGGTATGATTAAGGTATAAATTCATGTTGATGTAGCCAAGGTCTTCCAAGAAAAATGTTGAAAGCTGTGTCATGACGAACAACCATGAAATCTGAATTGGATACAAGGTCTCCGAACTGAGTTCTGAGTGTGATCTCACCCATAGGTTCTTGTTAATTTTTATCATATCCTTACAACATCAAAGTAGAAGGAGATAAATCAGATTCAGTGAGTCCCAATCAATGAAGTGTACGAATAGGGATGAGGTTGACTCCTGAACCATTATCAATGAAAACTCTTCGGATGTCTACATCATTGACCTTTCCAGATAAATACAAAGGTCTAATATGTCTATGCACAACATCATCTTCATCTTCATCTATAAAAGATATCACTGCATGGCATTCTGCCGGATCATTCTCTACATGGTATACTTCAACCGTAGCGATTTCGGTTTCGAATTATTGAGGACTTGACAAAGCCTCAATGAGTGACTCCTGAAGATCCTTTGATAGATTCAAGGTATCCAGAATTGATAACGTGGCTGGTACTTGGTCCAAATGTTTCAAGACATTATACTTTTGGTCCAATGGTCTACGTTTCCCAACAGGAACATGTGGTTTCATAGGTGCCTTAGAAGTTGATGCTTTGGAAGTAGATGCATCTTCTATTGGGGTAGGAGTTGGAAATACTCCTAGCTTTGGAAGATTAGACTGACTAGGTCTATTTATTTGCTGAGTGGAAGAAGGTGTAACCTTCAACCAATCTTCCAAAATAACTGTACGAGGACTGAATCTGCCATGTGTGGAAGAACTTTCTTGTTCTTGTTGAGCCCTCTAAAGATATTTTCCACAAGTTTCTACTGCATATATAGTTCTAGAAGGGGTAGGATTAGAATAGTGACTTCTGGAATATCCACGTCTTCCTATGTATCCTAGACCTCTGGAACTCCCTCTAATTCCTCTGTTTGATACAGGGAATTCATGCTCATCAAGATCGAAACTGTGACTAGCATAAGGATCTATTAAGTGAATCATGTTAACAGAACCAAAGATCAACTCTTCATCTGATGAAGACTCTGCCTGATTAGACAATTTAGGCTGTGCTGTTTGGTGGGGGCGGTGCCCGTGCTTTTGAAGTAGATGGCATAAAATATACCAAAGTCAAAGACAACTTGGGATTTGACATGATCTCATCTTTTTTGACTGCTCTTATTTATTTGAATTATGCCGCTTCTTTGAGGATTTTCCTTCTGCTGAAGGGGGTTTTGCTGTGACATTAATAGAAGAAGACACAATTGGTTTCTTCAATTGTGTTTGTAAAATTTCATTAGTTTGGCTGATCATTTTCCTGAACATCTAATCATCATATTTCTGCACATTTTTTCTTTTGAATTCTTACCATTCAGATTCTTCCTCTGGATCTGTAGTAGTAACAAATGCTACCTAGGCTGAAGAACCTTTTAGTTTTACCTGTACCGAGTCCACCATCTTTTGTAGGAGGTCTTTGAAGACAAAACACTCCTGAATGGGATGTCCCAACATCTGATGAAATGGGAAATAGCTGGTACGGGCTTCATCTCCTTCCTTGTTCAGCCTTTTAGGCCTTGGCAATTGAACCAAATTATTTTCTAGAGCTGAAATGAAGTAACCAAGAACTTGTTCATTTCGGAAAGAATAAAATTTTCTCTTTAACTCCTCAAACTGTTTCCGTCTTTGATCTCTTGGATTATCTTGATGAAACGACCTCTATTGTTGAGGCTCAGGAGGTGTGTCCCTTCGATAATATGAAGGTTTTGAAGTAGAAGCAGGTACATGTGCTTGTTTAAGCGTAACTGTAGTAGTCTATAATTTACCCATTATCCTTCCTGCAACTGATGGAATTATACGATTTTTATCCTTAGTCTTTGTAAGAGAGTCTTCAATCTATTGAGTTATTGAAGTAAGGTCTCGAAACTCTCCTGTGTATTTCACAGGGATCAACGGTGTGCGTAATTAATCATGCAAATTTTCCACACAAATTGGAAAAAATTCTTTTTGAGGGAGTGCTAAGATTAAGTAATATGTTAATCCCTTCCAGTGAGCAATGAAATCCTAAACTCTTTCATTCTTCCTTTGATTACAATTTGTAGGATAAATAATTGTTGTATTTGGCAACGTTGAGCTGAATTGAAGAAGGAATTGTTGACAGAGATCCTCCCACCTAGCAATTGACCGGTATTGGAGGCTTGTATACTAGACAAAGGCAGGACCTTGTAATGACTATACAAAACACCTGAGCTTAACTGCTTCTTTTTGTTGAGGAGTTACCATCATAGGATCACAATGAGAAACAAAATGTGTTCATTGCTATTTTGGGTCTCCCGAACCATTAAAAATTGGGAATGTGGTACTTGAAAAATTTGATGGGGGAGGAATTGCATCAACCCATTCAGGGTAAGCTCTTTTCTCTGGTTGAACTGGCACAAGTTTTCCTTCCATAGATTCCAATCTAGATGTTAATGACTCAATGGTAGTTATTAGATTTTGAGAAACATCTAGTTGAGCTTGGGCCTAAGCAGATGCAATAACTGAATCTTAGGCAGGTATGGTGGATGGTACTGCAACTGATGGTAGCACCACTGATTTTTGTTGTGCATGAATCATAATATTAGACCTGTGTGGGTGTACTGGTAAAGGAGGATATTCTTGATCCATCTCAGTAGCTGCAAAAAATTACCTTAACTGACTAACTCCAGCACGATTAGGAGGAAGACTACCTTGAAGTAGTTCTGCATTCAACCTCCTTAATTCCTTCATTTCTTCCTCTTGTTGTGTGAAACTTTTCTCTAGTGCGAGTGATTGGCCTTATCCAGAGGAAGGGTGGAATGTAACCTGACTCTTTCCTTTCCCCTTGTTAGATGCCTTTCAGAGAGGGGGAAGTTGGTTATTTGAAGGAATACCTAGATTCTGGGTAAGCCTTTGATTTCGTGTACGAACACCTTCTTTATTTGTTTCAGTGCATACAGTCTCTTGATCATGAACTTCTTAATATGATCCCTATGAGTGAGCCTCATGTTCTGGGGGATTAGTGACAATGGCATCGATGAAATTTATTGATGCATAACGCATTGCATCCTTTCTATCGGCATTTCTGCGATATTGTCTTCTTCCATGTCCTTTATGAGACATTGCCTTTTGTTGAGTTGATCCCTCAGGAACTTCTTGATGAACAGTAATTTGTAGGGAATCTCTGGATAATTTGGCTCTTCGTTCCTCTTGTGTCTTCTTCCCTAATTGAGAGAAGACTGACTTTCCCTGAGGAATAGATTGAGGATTTGAAAAAGCCCCCAGTTCAGTGGACTGGGGCTGTTCCTACTGTTCCTGCTCAACTCCTCAAATCCTATTTGTTGATTCCGAGGGCTAGGTTAAAAGAGTCCCCTATCTGGAAAGCTGGGGTGGTTCTTGAGCTTCGACATCTGATACTTTCTTAGAAGCTCTCCTAATTTTGTGGACTTTAGTCCATAAATTGGATGGATGCATTAACCTACATCCACTCAAATCACCTGGATCAAATGACCGCTGGATGATTTCTGACACTTCTGTTACCTGATGATGCGCCTTCTTTAAATGAGAAGCCTGTTTGATATTCTCATTTTCCTGATGCAAGAGTAATTCAACAACTTGTTCTTTATATGCTTGACTTTGGGAAGAACTTGTTGAGGCCTGTTCCTGAGCAAGACTTTGATTACAAACAAAACCAATTGGATGTGGCCGTCCATGGGCAATAACATTGCATGAGACCATTTTTGGCGGGCTTTGTTGACTGGAGAGTACAGTGAAATGCTGTGCTCCATGAACACCCCATCCCCTGATATGAATACTAGATGGGGCGTTGGCAATTAACTGGCGTAATATTTTTAGTGTACCAAGGCATGAAAGCTAAAGGGCTCTCTACTTCTTTTCAGCCTTCAGATATCAGGAAAATGAGAGAGAGGCCAAATCAATTTGGCGTTGTAACCCTTCTATTATCTTGACATGATTTTCACATTCATCAAAAGATAACATTTTCTTTTTCAATTGACAAAGAGTTTTCCACATGTTGAGACAAATATCGTGAATAAAATCTTCCGTCAATATTTCTGGGATATCATACTGAGAGTCATCCAAAGGCCAAAACATGACTGGTACTTCACCTTTCGCCTGTTGTTTTCTCATATTCATCATTTCCTCTTTATCATTTGATAAAGATTATTATACCTGATTAGACCAAAGCTAGTTCTTCTTTGTTGCTTCATCAGATTCAAAAAGATTGGTAGAGAATTCATTTATCATACTAGAAGATGAATGTCCTAGGGGTGGCTCAGAGAATGACCTACACCCCGGGCTATCTTCTGATTGAGAAAGTATTTCACCTGCTAGCAGTAAAGCATTAGACATGTCTAGCTTCACATTTTCAAGTGCCTCAAGATAAGAGGGCTTTCTCATTACTGAATTTTCCTTTGAAGAATTTTCCAGGCAATGCGAATTTCTACTACGGAGAGGACTTTCGCAGCTAATTTCATCATCATGGGGAGGACCACCATGGTGGGTTACAAAAAAAGATGAAACCTTTTTCTCCTTGATCTTCTGGCCACGCAGATGGTTCTTGTGGTTCTCATATGAAGATGATAATTTGAGATCGATCGAACTGTCATGAAGAAAGCCTTCATGAGGAAGTGTCTGATGGAGACCTTCGGAATTAATTTTCCCACTATTGTGAAATGAGAGAGTAGAATCCTGAGTTGCAATAGACAATTGTCTGAGTGCTTCAAGAACTCCAGCATCGAGCAAGGCCTTATTACAGATCAGCTCTTGATTTCTTGACTGTTCTGGACGAGTCTTTTTCTTAAACACATTCTTAATCATTTTAGGAACCACTAGTTGACAAAAGTGGTTATTATGGGCTGGTGTATGTGCCACCTCAGGAGAAATGGTCAGGTTAGTATGATTATCTCCATTCAAATCAGGTTTATGTGCCTGACTTGATTGTCCGTATGACACGGGGGAGTATGCCCCACAATGCTCTTGGACTGGAACAGAGGTTTGTATCTGTTTTAGAGTGATATGTTGATGTTTCACTCAACTAGTAGGGAAATATTTGTATTTCTTTCCCTGGGATGCTGCTGAAGCTGTTATAATATTCTGACAGGCATCCAGAATATGATCGGGGATTTGCTTATGCTCTTTCACCATCGTCAGAATGTGATTGGTGACTTCAGCTACCGGAATAGGAATATACATTCATTTCGTGCTTTCATTAGGTGTGTATTCCTGCTCCTGTCCTCCTTTTCCTATCAATGAATTCTGACAGTACTCATGTGTGGGGGCAGAGAGTTGAGTCTATTCCAAATTTCTCGTCCGGTCTTTCCGACTGACTTCTCCGAATGCTACCAAACGAGACTGTTGGTAGGCCTGATGAACATTGGGAGGTGTATGTGCTTACTGTTTATTCTTCGTCAAGTATGGTTGATGAATTTCCTTCAATACTGGAAGACGAGACTGCTGACAGAATTGTTGATTGTAAACAGGTGTATGTGCCTGCTTATCAGTTGCCACCATATTGGATTGGAAAAATTCTTTGGGTGTAGTCAGACGAGCCTGCTAACTGGTTGAGGCATTATAAAAAAGTGTATATTACTGCCTATAATAATCCTCCGGAATTGCCTAGCGGGATTGGTGGGTTGCTGCTAGACGAGTCTGCTGGACAATGGGATTAGAACGGATGAGTGTATGTACCCAATCATTGCTTGCCATCAAGTTAGGTTGATGGACTTCTCCAAAGGGGGAAGAGGTAAGAACCTGCTCCCTGTTGACCGGATTTCGCTTCTGGTGGTTCGTCTTGCGTGCTCGGGTCTGAGGGATGTGAGCCAAATCCCTAAAGGTGATACCCTTATCATGTTGAGGGTTCACTTCCGCATGAGTCTGGCGGCTATTGTTGATGGGTGTCCGTGGGATGGACTCCTGTCTTCTTGAATTAAGGCCTTGAGTGACCTTCTCATTCACCTCCCCATAATATGGGAGGGACTGGTGATTGAGTTCCAGGGATAATGACCCGAAACGGTTGAATATGGTGGTTGGCACCACCCGCTTCTTGATCGCGGGTCATCGCTGTTTGGACAACCAGGGTGAATTATTGACTTGGAGGGCTTGTCGAGCGGCCTCCAGAGTCAGAATGGTACCGTGTTGATGGTATTCCTTAACCAGTGCATTTGAGACCCAGTGTTGAAGAAATTGAGTATGTGATGTCATCCTCAGAGTGGACGAAGATTCTACAGGAGTAGCAGCAGATGCATTCACAGGTGTGAACTTTTGAGAAGCCATTTCTGTAACGCATAGAGATCTTGGAAAAGAGTGCCTGTTTCATATAATAGACATAATCAAGATAAGTTTGGCCACTACATCTTTTGGATGAGAACATATGTTATTGATTGCTTTGTTGGCCCTCACATTGAATTAAATAGCGGCCTAACAAATAAGTAAAACATCATTTAACTTGGTTAAGGATTCACGTCGGGTTCACCATTTTTGCTTCTTCTAGAAATGGGGATGACCTTGTTTGTTTAAGGTTCAAACTTTCCAATCGATTTCTAATGGGTTTATTCGTAGAACCAGAAACATCCAATGATTTTATATCCATTTGGACCTACTTTCCAAAGGCAGGCGCTCATTAGTTATGGACCGATGAGACTTAAGAATTTTCATTGGTCGAGAGGATGGGAGGTCGGACTCATCACACCTTTATGGGGGGAATTATTGTCTACACCGGGACTCTCTTATAGATTTGAGTTATGTTTGTGAATCCTTATTAATTTACCAAGTATGAAAATGAGTTTTCCTTTTAAATCTCACAATCAATGAATAATATGTATGATATTTAGAGAATCTTTTAAATGTATTTGAGGTTCTTAATAGATAGAGAATCATCGGTATTTGTTAGAGATTCTAAGTCAATTGTATCCTTCAACACATTATATAGAAATCTCTTGGTCATTGCGATAACCATACTGGTTTTAAAGACAATCAGTGGGGCACTTGAAGCTAATTTTCATTCAGAAGGAAATGTATTATTTCAGAGTTGGGATCAGACCCATAGATGGGCTACCTACGCATCCTTGTTTAGAAAAGGAATCAGAACCCACATAGTTCAAGTAAATAAGTATGAGGTTTATGCATGATTGATGGCCCAAAAGAAAGATGTCATAATTACTTTTATGCTCTAAGCTCACGTGAGTCATGCTCGGTGTGAGAAATAGGAGGTATCAGTAAAACCTGACGATTGTGCCATGAAATATATAATCATAAGGAATGATGTGGGTCTTATGTATGTATGACTACCCAGATAGATTAAGATTGGGATTTACTTTAGGGAAGAAACCTAAGAACAAGGTCCATAAAGGTATATGTGCTTTATGGAAATTTGGATACTTAACTTTGGACTTAATCCTGAGAATGATTCCCAAATTAGAAGGGACTTGTGATTGGGTTTTATTCCTAAGAAGGAATCCCATATCAAAAGAAATTAAGACTGGGGCTTACTCCTGAAAAGGAGGCCCAGGTTAAGGGAATTTAGATTTTGGGGCTTACTCCTAAGGAGGATGCCCAGATCAAATGAAATTAAGACTCGGGCTTACTCCTGAAAAGGAGGCCCAGGTTAGGGAACTTTGGACTGGGGATTATTCCTAAAAAAGGAGGCCCATATTAAAGATCTTCTCATCTTAAAGGATGAGGTTGAATGAATGAAATCTCTAACCTTAGTGACATAAAGATATATAAATCACTAGGTTTTGAGTTATGTTCCATAGAATTCCTTTTAGATAAGGAAGCCAACAAAGTAACCATGCCAAAAAGAATGGATTTGAAGAGGGTTTTGAAGGATAAACCTTGAAGAGGAGAGGTGGATTTGAAGAAAAGAGTTGAATAGGCAGAAGGAACACCCAAAAAGAGGCAGGCATGCAAGTCTTGTTTGGGCGTGCAAGTCCTGGTCGTGCAAGTATATTAGCGCGACATGGGTGTACTTGGGCGATGGATAACCCATATGGTAATACTTGGGCAATAATTGGCTCAAGCCCTTAGTATTATCCCTAGAGGCTTCCAAAAGGGTGGCGCACAAGTTCTGTTGAAGGGATATGGTGGCGCACAAGTGTCTTCATTTCCCTTAAGGGTTAAACACTTAGGCACACAAGTGTTGATGAATTTCAACACTTAGGCCTTGTTCCCCCTCTTTAGATCTTCCATTCTAGTCAAGAAATTACCTTAGAAGTGTTCGAAAGACTTCAAGTAGATACTAGGGTACCGAGAGCTTGAATATGACTTTTGGATTTTTTTGTCCTCGAAATGGGGGGCCCACAAGGGTTATTTATAGGCCATTGAGGACTTTGGACGAAAAATGATTAGGGTGCACAAGTCACTCGCGCGACTCATATGTAGCGTGCAAGTATACTTGCGCGACCATGATGAAACTTGTGCGACCCTTGTGTAAGCAAATCCTTGTTCATGGCTTTATCAATTTTTGATATTTCTTTAAAGGATGAATCTATTTGTGCTTAAGGTATTTCCCTTTTCCATTCATTATACTCTATGAAGGAAAGGAGCATCAACACACATCAAAGATCATAGAAATTTAATCA
>CAUJRU010003269.1:0-52618 GCA_963277665.1 Viscum album
ATGACATTCCGACCTAATATAGAGAAACATGATTCTACTCCAAGATATAATAGAAGATAAAAATAAGGAAAAAACTCCATGATACAATCCATACAAGATGACACACATATGATAGATATAATCCATTAGGAACAACTCACTATGTCACAATTTTTTTCCCATCACCAAAGGTTTGTCCAGATATAACATGTGCCAAGTGAAATATCATAAGAAACCAATGTGTAGATGTTCCCCATAACCACATCACACATTTGATGTAGCACTAATACAGACTATGAACTACATGAATCAACTCTAATGAGATTTATAATAGGAAAAACCACACCTTAACAATATTCTATAGTCGAGGGTGTACTCGATACCAACTAACCAACAAAATCTCGCTCACACATATATGGAGTGACCCTCATCTCTGTCAATCGATGGATCACTAAATCCATACAAAAAATCATCAATAACAATTATAGGAGTCCAGTACCCAAAACTACAATAAAAATATTAGGGAGTGGTAACTCAAAAAGTGGAACTGCTCCTCACTAATAATTGAATAAAGGGGAGTACCACTATTTAGTTGATGACCTACACCCTAGTTCGACACATGAATAAAACTCTAATAGCTCGATTACTATTTGATACCCCCACCCTAATGTGAAGGGGGGGGTGTACCAACCCTATACTAGAGGACCCTCTCCATCATACGATAGTAGAGTATAGAATCTACTAGAACAACATGTATGGAAGATCCACACCCTTGTATTATATGGGAGGACTGACTTAAAGGATAGAGGGAATTCACCCTCATATAATAGGGGTACCAAATCTATCAATATTTCATTTCTGGAGGAACCACACCCTAATCCAGTATAGGAGTACCTACTCCATATATAGAGGACACACTCCCTAGTACAATTGTAGAGTGTCTAATCTATACAGACAATGAGTAGAAAGATCATGTAGCATGGGTCGGTATGTGAGTATGGTCCAACTATAGGAATGATACAGGGAACCAACTATCTAATCAATTATTGGAGTAACAAATCCTGAAGAAATAAAAAATGGTATATATCCTAGATCCCCAATATGGGTTTTCCCATATATACCAATGACGATATGTAAGGTTAACCTGCAGACTGATGTCATAGGGATGTACATATGTCAACATCTCTCTTATAAACCACACTGATCTACAACATCAGTTAAGAGAAACCGAATGTTGTGTCACACATATCAAACATCTCATCGTACAATGTCATTGGTATGTTACCCACACCCTGATACAACATGGGAATACTTATCCACTTTCATAAATATTCTAGGGGAACTATATCCTAATGAGATAAGAAAATGTATCAACCCTGACATCAACATACTGATCCACAATAATCACTCCCATGGTTATGAAATGATACATAAGGGTATATATCTAAAACAAACAACTTTATACCATATACACCTAAATGGATTCCACCATCACATTATATATAGAAATATTCATAGGATTTGATACTCAAAATCCTGATAATGGGTTTTGGAGGAGGAGATATAAACGGAGATCTCAAGAAGATCCCAAAGGAGTATACAATGTACACTATGGTCTACACAACTTTTGATCCCAATTGAGAACCTATTCATGTATCATGTTTGCATGATTCTCTTACCCATGCTATGGGTTCACTAGGTATACATCTCATAGATGGAACATCCCACTTCACTCAGCCCCGGGTCTTGCTCCTCTTACACTTTGTTTACTAATCAGGTCTATCATAATCTTTGTATCACATTCTATATGGCCTGTTCAAGATAAATTTCCACATGGATTTTTGGTTTTCCCATTCCTATCTCTAACACCCCATATCCATGTAATTTCTCCCTAAACATTCACATGGCCATATATTATCAAATGGATACCCCTGGACATGTCCTATGGTCATGCGGGTTGGTTCACTACGTGACATGTAACCTCGGAACACTACACATAGCCCCCAAATGTTTGCATCCCCAAAAAGGTATGGGTACATTGAATGTATCACAAGACTATATACCATGTAAATGGTAATTAAAATATGTAATTACATACAATGTCACATGATTCAACTCAATTTACCCAAAACCCATTCAATTGACATATTAGGGATCATTAGAAATTATAAAAGTTTTATACAACCATAAAAAATAATGAACAAGGGGATCAAGAACGAAACAAAAATCATCCTACCTTGTGGGTGAAACACAAAAGCTTCAACTGTAGAGTGATTCATAGACTGTTCTTCTCATTAAGCTAATGATAATGGATGCAAATAAATGATATCTACATCACCATTTGGTGTTTACTGGGATTGTTTTTGATCCATCACCAAAGGGATAATATGTGTGGTTTCTCCTCTAAGAATTATGAACCTAAAATTAGAGAAGTGGGATTAGGTTAGGAAATTAATTTAATTTTCATTTAATTATGTATTCCCCCACTGAACTCCCTACTAACTCACCTCTGACCAAAACTCCAATCACATATAACATTATGTCACACCTTTGGGGAAGATGATGTTCAGAAATCAATTATGGCCTCAAATATATTATTTATTACTATAATACTAATTTAATCCATATTTAAAGAAAAATCATGAATTCATGAAAAAAATGTGTGTTTTTTAAAATCAATTTGTCAAAGATCTTCATACAATAGATTCTCACATCGACTCCGCTCTTGGATTTGAAAAAATTATTATAAAATATACAAATTCTTACAAGTAAAACGCGAGTCAATATATAATGAATAAGGGGAAATAGATTTATTATGTTTATGAATTTTCTTAGAAAAATATTCCTTGAGAGGTAATCACTCACGTTTTCAATCCATATGATGCAAGATGCTTGGTTGTGAGAATGTTAATAATAAATTATTATGTCCAAATGCATGCATTAAACGTAGTTCATCTATCTATGTGACTAGACCTATGGAGATGTGGCTTTTGATAGAAATTTCTCATTATCCATGCAATCATTGTTGAATTTTGTTCTAGATCTTATGGAGGAACTCTCCAATTGGAATGTAATAGTGAATTATTAGTATAACTAGGATTACATAACATGTTTCTCTAAAATTATGTTGAAATAATATTTTCCCCCTCTAGACAATAATATTATTTAATTATTTTATATCCCTCACTTCCAATGAAAAATAGTCTACATGAGTTTCATAATTCTCATCTTGTAGGATTTGATTTTTCCCCCTCATCCAATCTCATAATCAATCTTTGTTGGAATCATTCGAGCCCCCATGATAATCTACTATTCCTTTTGATTATTTTGTTAATTAGTTTCACTATCTTATATTTTATTTATATTTGATATAATATCCCTTATTTTTTGAGGTTTTTCTATTTTAAATATTAATATCATTCATACTGGAATCAAACAATGATAATGTGTGAGGGAATAATTGTTGGTATAAGGTAGGTGTTCTATATGACCTTTCTTCAATGATGGGTCCAATGTAAAATGTGTTCTTATTCCATGAATTAGATTAATTATTTAATGGTTCATAAAATATAAATTAAAATAAATTAACTATTAGAAACACACATTTCTTTTCCTTCAAAACCAGTTACATTAATATTGATAATCTACATCAACCTAAACCATACCTTTTTAGTGGCATCATTATAAATTCTCACGAGTTTTATGTTGTTCAAATTTAAAAAATCCTTGCATGTGATATATTGATATTCCACCTACTCAAGGGGACTCATAGAATATCTTTAGAACTCTTAAATGGATTAATACAATCAATTGACCCCATATAGACTACTGAAATATATTTGGATTGTATTATTAATATAATTTAAAAATATTTATTTTAATAACATTTATCATGGTGAAATAAATATTGAAATGAATTCCATCTTGGACCTTGTTTAATTATGACTTACTCTTATGAATATTATTTTCCTATGAGATTGAACCGCCATTATAGAAGTTTTAAATTTCCCTATACATTGGGATTTATAATTGACCTAAATTAAATATGAATCTTATGACCATGTTGTTTTACCTTATTGAAACTAAAAAAAAATATGATTAAATGGATGATTTTTTTCATAAATATAAATTTAGGTTTCATGTGGCCTATGTATATATAAAAAGGTAAACATTTCTATCAATTTTTTTCCATGAATATTATTTGGATGGGCTCATAAAGATATATAAAATGAATGAATTATAAATGGTTGTGTAGTGTTAGACATGGAACTCATCACTATTTTTTTTTATTTCATTGAAAAAGAATTCATACTTTTTGTGAATTTATTGGGAGAAAAATTCATTAATGATATATTTATAAAATTATCTATATTAAATTAACTATAAAATATATTACATGTATGTGTTCAAAGAACCCAATCATATTCTTAGTTGAATTATATTATCCTGGTGTGCTAAATAAGTAAAAATGAAATTTTTTAGAATGAAACACCATAAAATTAATATATTAATTTTTAGTCATGCCTCCATTAACCTTACTTGTAATATTATTTCATTTATTATGATAAGAGAAATGGATGGTCCTTGGCCTCTAATAATTTATTAGTTTTTTTTTGACATTATGAGAACTCCCCCTAGATTAGATTTTATTATTGATTCCCTATATATATATATGATACCCTTTCAGTTTATCATTGAAAATAGATTCATTTGTTATCTATCATGGGTTTTGATTTTATTTATTTAAATTTATAGGTTAAGAGAAATTCTTGCATTGGTCTAGTAGGTGGTATCATTTGTGTATCTCATGTGAAACCTAATCTAACATGTATATATTTATTGTAATAATTTATTTTAATAATTTATTCTCACATTACTTAATACTATTTCATTTTATATTCATGGTATGAATATCATTTGACATCATTGGTGGGAGCCTAGTGAGTTTTACTCACACGGTGTTTGGTCCGTTGTTTGATACCAAGGATGACCTCAATTTATTATGTGAGGATCATTGATTTTTCTTATATACTATTACAATATAATGAACTATGATGTGATAAGTAGCTATGGGACACATATGTTGATACGATTCCTATGGGATTGTGACCTATTTAATATGTTTATTTTATCTGTATAGTATAGTGGTGTGTGATACACTCTATATATTTAATTCATTGTATTTAATTCTTATCATGATAATACAATGAATGTTAATTTGGTGTTGGAAATTTTAATTTTTCTTCCCAATTATTATTATATTCCACCGCATTATCATTTTTATGCATCTAATTTATTTAGTTCTAATCTAGAGAGTATATTCTCCCCACTGATCCACCTTTAGACATATGAAGCTGGTCGATATCCTCTAGAATAAGGGTTTGTGATCATGATTTCTTATTGTGAAATAGATCCATGAGCACAATTAGTGGATCCTAGGCTAGGATGTGACATCCATAACGTGTAATGAACAAAATTTTGACGGTATACATGATAAAGTATTAAATATGTTAAGATATTAATTGACTGAGAATAATGATGAGATAAAATGGTAAATTTATCACTCATTTATCTTTTATAGAATATAATGTGATTACTATTACAATATTTAGAGGAAACGATAATATATATGTTATATTTGTTTCTAATGTAATATAAAATTGTAAACATATCTCAAAATAAATTAAATATTAAAAATAATAATTGATGTAATGAGAAGAATATAATTTATAGACAATATAATTTACCATTTATATAAAATAATTTCTATAACTAAAAATATCCTAATATTTGATCCCTAATATTATCTCTTATGTAATGAAAATTGATAAAAATTTATATGTGTTTATCAGGATGGTGATGTGTATAAAATTAAAATGAAAATGTTGTCTCCATCAATTATTTTTCATGTTATTCTAGAACCAACTAGAAAAATGTTTTTGTAATTTTTTTTATAATTTCATATACATGAAAATATTAAAAAATGTAATATATAATCGGGAAAAAGAAGAAATATTACCCACTATAGAAATACATCCTCGGTTATGGATGATTAATGGTGAGTTACTACTCCCTTGAAAATATCATATATAATATGATCTACAATAACACATATCTTACAACAAGAAAGTAAATAGATATATCTTTAAAGAATCATAAAAGGAATTTAAATAAATCCTTACTCTCATGATTTTAGTTTTGAAGGATCTACATAAAGAGTATTTTTTTAGAATACTCTCTGTAAACAAATTGTTGAAATATTATAGGGACATCTGATGGTTATTCCTTTGGATAGATGTTATTTCGTCTACATTGATCAAATAATTTTTATAAAATAATTAAAAAACACGATGATCAGAAACTATAATTCAAATTTAATTTTAAAAATAGGGAATGTATAAATTTTTTTGGAGTATTTGAATATATGAATATTAATACTTTATTATATTATATAATATAGAAGAATATTTATATTAAATTTTATTTTCACCTATTTTTATGATACATATTTACAAGCCTCGATTGATGATACATGTTGATATGTTGATAATTTTTTATTCCCAATGTCTACTGGCCTATATCATAGTATCTAAAAATTATAAGATCACTATAGCTATATTATATTGAAAATATTTAATAAAATTATCACAAAAGATTCGTTAATAATATATTACATCATATATATTTCTACAACAGTCATTATGATGATCAAAAGTAAATATAAATATGATATCTATTAAAATTTTATTTTACATAAATTAAAGATAATTTATGTTTTTTTCTCTACTGGAAATACCTCATTTTAGGTTTAATCATGAAAATATTCTAACCATTGTAATATTCTTAGAGATAAATTTCAATATAATATTCTTAATCATTCATTACCCATAAAATGAATATATTTTTATTATGTGATTTCTTACAATCCATATATTATTCAATTCTCAAGTTATATGATTCAACAATAAAAAATGTTTCCATCCTTATTTTGTGTCTATTCATATAGATTTAAATATATATATTTATATATAATATTTATAATCATATAAATTTTATTTAATAATGATTAGGTGTCATTTATGGAAATATTGAGATATTTTTTTATTATGGCTTTATATAACATTTCCTCATATCAAAATGCTACTGTATATAAAATTTACTTCTACCGAATGAAAAATGTATTTTTGCATATATATGTTCGTAAATGTTATGATTCACTTATATTTCATCTTTTTATCCTTGAAAATATTTAAGGACTTATATAAATGAAAAAAATAATTTTTGATAATCGCATGTTCACTAATTTGTAAATAATAATATTTCTCCCTATATCTTACATATAATATTTATTTTTAAAAATAATTTTTGTGTTTTTAATAATAATATTAATTGTTTCATATTATGTTATATTCTATAGAATAAATAAGAGGGATCAATTCCAATATAAGTACTAAAGAAGGATAAAAATAGAACCAAAAAATGGATTAGAAATTTTCATCACCTGGAACATTATTCTAATGAGATATTTTAAAATATATATGTATGATTTATTAATTATCAATAGATGAAAATCCATAAATTTTTGTTCACTATAATGTACGTCCACCATATTATTATGTCTAATTTAGACATACTGGTGTTATTATTTTATTAATCATTATAACATTTTTCCATATAGATGTTAGAATCTATTGGACTATTATTTTTTTAATAAAATATTTAATATCTAAAATGATCATGAATTTGGTATTTATATGAAACTAATTGTGGTGATTAAATACAACAAGAAAATTAATATTTTCAAAACAACTGAACTAAAGTAAAATTCAGTGAATTAAATAATAATTAATATTAGTTTATTAAATTTTTTCAGAAAAAAAATTATATTTTAGGTGAAAAAAATTAATTTGATGAAATAATATAAAAATATAAAAATATAAAAGATTCATTTATTATTGAGGCTGTGAATAGTGTCTTACTCCTTAGTTTGTGTTCACCAATGAATTTCAATAAGAATTGTTTTTAAAAATATATTATATATTAGAATAGATAAAGAGTTCCTTATCAAATTAGTGGTATTTATATTACCTAAACAAGTAAAATTTTTCATCAAATTTAATATGCAACCAAGACATATATTTCATGACTAATTGTTAATTGATACAACCAAATAAAAATATATTTTAATAATAAATAGAAGAATAATAAATAATAATATTTCATCTATTACATTTGTCCAAAATTTTTAATCATATCCCTTATATTTCCCACCTTCATCTTTTTTCACATTTCCACTTATTTTTTGGTATTAAATATATAACTTCAAATAATGAATATTAGTTACATATAATATAAAATCAAGTGATTATTTTTAAAATATAACAAATTAAAATAATGTTAACTTTGTTTTTTAAACGTGTAACTTAGATAAATATATTGTGTGTTATTTTTTTTCAAAAAATAAATATAAATATATTAAAAATGAAAAATTAATGTAATATTCCTAATTTAACATTAATAGATTTTGATTTTATAACCCAAAATCATATATATATTAGATTTACTATATTGTGAATCAGTTTTACATTAATGGTTTGGTTGCATAAAGGAACACTATGGGGTACTATTGAGTGGGACAATCATTTTTGAGTGGAACTCATAATTTCATGGATTATAAATTATTGTGTAAATTATATACAATCAGTACATTGATTATACCTTGTTATAATTTTATGAATTAGTTTTTCGTATATCAACATTCCATTGTAATGATTGTATTGATCATTATTAATCTATTTACTAGATTTATTGAGATTGTATATCAATTAGAATTTCCCCATTATATTTAATATTATAATGCTTCATCCCAGGGAATGTTTATTAGTTCAATGTAATGGTTCACTACAAATCATCAATAGAATCTCCCCATATACTAGTGGGTGATGAAGAGAAGAAATGGTAGAATCTATACAATTGGAATACTTTACCATCAAATTTAAATGTAATAATTATTAATATATAAATATAAGTTCCACCTTCTGGTATGTGGAAATGAAAACCATATTTCAATAATAAAGGTAAAATAATATATAAAACAAGTGACCTATTTTATTTTTCTTCAAAAAAAAATAGAAAATATACAAATTACAAAAAATTCATCCCAAGGCTTAACCCAATCCAAATCAGCAATCCATTTTGGATTTCTATACCTAGATGGTTTGATATTGTAACTTAGTATGATATTACCATGAACCCCTAATATTAATTGTTATGTCCATGTTGATTCATGTGGAAAATTAATTAGTATTGTTTAAAATACCATACAATACTTTTATATCTATATGTTCTAAAATATCCATTATCAATATACATGTATCAATTTATTTTGAGATAACCAAGAATAAATAAAATATGGACATTCATTCTTTTGATACATTCTATAATCTATTCACCTTATGTTATACTAATTGGATCATATTATTGACAACCAAGATAAACATATCTTTTATTTACATCATATATATAATGTAATATTTACATCTCACAAAAATGAATTCTCATAATTCCATGATTGTATGAGATATTTTCATCGAGGCCCAGTTACAATAGAGTGTTTTATTACTAGACTAGTGAACATTTCTTCAAATTATAACTACACTATATCTAATTATGGATGCCTCTTATGTTATACTCATCTTTAAAATCTTTAGAATAAAAAATATAATAAATTTTTCATCTCAAACTATCAAAAAGTGAAGACATATCATCGTGTTAATATGTATTAGATCACAAAAATACGAAAAAACAATATAAGGGAGGAAAAATTCCTTGAATATCATTAAAAAAATAATTGTTTTCATAATGTACTAATAGATGGAAATGTTATATTATTAAATATTATTAAATGGGTAAAATATTTTATAATCATGACATAATAAACAAATTATATAGAGTTTAAATATATTTATAAGGATTTAAAATGTTACATACTCTAAAAAACAAGAATAAAATAGAATTTTAGTTCAAATATAATAAATTGGAAATTATAACTACGTGAAAAAAATATTTCCATGCATCATGTGGTAAGAAAATAATTACAATGATTCTAGTTTTTTTAAAAAAAAATTCCAATATATAATTACTATTAATGAATTACATTATACTATTACATTGGGCCGATACACCATATGTCCAGAGGGAATCGTCCCCATCAGCTAGTGGATAGGATTAATAATTATGGTCAATTTGTAAGATAGTGGTGAGACTATACTTGATGGTAAGATTTCAACTTAATGAACATAAAGTACTAAACAAGTACATATCATCTATGATAAATAAAATGTTATTAATAATAAAAAGTATATATCATGTGATAAAAAATGATAATAAATAAGAAAAGTTTTTTTTACTTACTACATAAATTAAATAATCCAAAATATAAATGAAATAAGAATAAACTAAAAAGACAATATAAATAATATAATACCGATTCTCAAGCATATTTGTCCACTCAAATTCTCCATTAATGAAATAAAAATATAAGTCATGCCCATGAAAACTACCCGAACCTATAAACATTAATAGTATTTCATATGATATGGTTCCAACGTACCATGGATGCCTGAGAAGGGTGTGAGTAAAACTCATTAAGACAACATAAATTTTCACTAATGAATATCATCAATGTTGAATTAATGTAACATGATGAGAAATATATAATTATTTTAGGAAAGTTAACAACATGATATATATATAAATTGAATAAGGTGGATCCATTTATCAAAACAATATATCATAGGCTGATTCTACCAGCTTATGAAATAGATTATGACTTAGATCATGGTGGAAGAATAAAGAGATATTCTAGATCTATGGTGAACTAATAAAGACACCATGATCACATGTCTCACGATGAATCACTTCGGATAATATGATAATTACCGTAATGAAGTTATGAAGAACAATTGCTTTAAAATCCAAAAATCAATTTACCACCTTTTCCATCAAAATGAATGAATTTATATGAATCGTTCATCACAACTAAAACATTTTCTTCCATTAAAAATAATTTTACAATCAGGGAGATAATCCTAATATATTCAATAATTGATTCCCTAAAAGATAAATGAAATTAATCCACAACTGTAATTGAAAATATAAATTTCCATAATCCTTGTGGGGATCCCCACATTGGAATTGAGAATGTCTCATTAAAATGTTTTGATATGGTCATATATTTTCTAGGCTATGTGAATCCCTCTCATAGTTATCTAGGGGGTCTTCTGCAGTATATAGAATCTGTTACAATGGAGTGATTCTCTCAACAATGATGATGTAATAATATTACATGAAGGGAGTCATTGTTATTTATTTATATATTATTTTATAATTTATTATACATGTTTTTGGTTTTGGTGGTCTATGGAACTTTTCAACTGGTTATTTGATGATGTAAGAGGGATGTCTTTTTGATTTGGATCTTATATCATCCCATTTTTTGTGATTTATCTTATATAAGGTACTGGTGACTGGGCGACCTTGAATGTGGGATGGGTGTGTTGATACCTATCATTCAACCATCTATTAACCTTTTTGGACCAATGATCACCCCATTCATTAATTTTAATACTCTATTTTCAATTAAGGGGTGATAAATTTTTTTACTTTTCTCATATTTATGATTTATTCTCATTAGGCATTCGATTCCATTCTTTAACATTCAATTTTGTCTTCAATGGATTTTTTCCTTTTTGATTGAAATGAGTTCACCCTTATACCATTTTTTAAAATTGGTATATTTGTTTTTTCATTAAAGGTTTCTTGAACCTCAACCTGCTTAAAAAAATCTCAAATATGACACTATTTTAAAATTAAAAATCGAAATATTTATACAATAAATAAAATTTAGAAAAAACTAAAAGACGTTATTTATATATCATATAATTTTATGATTCAAATGACAGAGTCTCAATGGAGCCCTAGAGAAAATTCATGTTATTCCAATATCCCATTAAACAATTATTTCACTAGGTAATTTCCAAATAATCCATTATCCCCCAAAAATGAATCGAATAAAATATACATACCTATTTAAATAGTTAAACTAGGTTAAACTGTAACAAAACCTAAATTTTTTCAAATAGGTTTTTTCATCACCAATGTTTCAAATTAGTCATATTTTATTATTTAGGTGAAAAATATGATCAATTAGTGGATCTACTAAATATAATTATGAAACTGAAGGCCTTGATCTTGTGGAAAAAATTTCAAACAACTACCTTAATGACACATTAATAATAATTATTTAATTCTAAGACCTAATAACTTATCTAATGTTAATCGAGCTCATATCAACTACCATTTACCATTATCATTCCATAATATAATGATAAAACAATAATAAACAATTATAATGATAATTAAAACTAATAATGATCATTTTTATTATGTTTAAATAATAACTAAATTCATAATGATTTGTTAAATTCTTACTAGTATCCATAAAAATGATGAATCCATTGCCAAATAATCATCTAAGACATGTGTTATACCTCCAACAGAAAAATTGTTCAGTGAACTATGTCACAACACCTATACCATGATTAATTTAAAACAAATTTTGAAAAACCCATAAAAAATACCACATTGTACATAATGTTTTATCCTCCCCTGAAAAAGTATCTCATGATATAATCCACTATTGCTGAAAACAACCCCAATAAATATAGATGATTCTACCATGTTCAATTGGATTCTAAGTCACAATCAAAATAAAAAAAACAATAAAATTATAATCATTCTGGTGAAGACAAATGGAAATTTGAGGAGTGTGAGAATGGAAATAAACAAAGGATCACACAAAAAATGTTCAAATCAAGGGGAATTGAGCAGAACAATCTTTGGTACTAGTGTAAATATTGATCACAAAAAATAATTTTAAGATGGGTGTTGTACCTCAATATCCCAAGGGGGAATTTGGTATTTCCCCATTATAGGAAGGAAATTTAAAAAATGGTGGGAACCATTATCTAGCCATTGATATTTTAAATATTGATGTAACCAACCTAGTTCCTCCATGGTTATAATGTGATATCTTGATCAAAAATTCAATTCCAAAAAAATCTCTTGATGTGTTCTCACTACTATAATTTCATTCTATTTTTTAACTAAAACAATATCACCAACCAATTAAAAATATCAAAATATGTTCGAATTTAAAACTTACATATGAAAATTAGGATTTTTAAACTCCACAAAATAGAACATATCCTCCATTAGAAGTCTTGGTGGTCCTCCATTAAACATTGTCAACAAAAATATATCAAAAATATCTGAATAATGTCGCAATTTTTTTCTAAATATACAGTAAAAAACCATATAATAACATTTTACATAAAATTATCTCACTGGAAAAAATCAATCAAACAATGATTTGTATTATGAACACGTTATGATTGAACTCACCAATGAAAATCTATTCCAAAAAGGAATGATTCCACAATCTAAAAACTAATAATTCCAATGGAGATCTCCACTATAAGCATTTGTCTAAAAATATTGAACTGCAGAAAAACCAACGCACACATCATTACATCCAAAAAACCATCAATGCATTCTCTAACTGTGTTCCAGAAATGGTTTCAAACTCACTATACCTATTTATACATGAGTATGTGTGTTTAAATGTCATAAGACATCCATATTTTTTGAATCTAATAAATGATGGATAATATGGGGAAAATGATAAGAGTTTTTAAGACTTCTATTAAATACCCTAGTTTGATTCCCATAGAAAAATTTTAATTTTCCATGTGGAACTTTTTGACATGTTTTTTCATTCATCATGCAATACCCAAAGTTAAATATTTTCAAACTATTTTCTATTAACTCATATTAAATATCTATATCCAACTATATAGGTACTACTAACCAATTTTGTTATGGTTTTTCCATCCTAAGAATAATAGCTTAATTACATGAACATTTTTTCAAGAGTCTGTAATTAACTTCCAGTAATTTTCCAAGTTCATCAATTGACATCCCAATCCAACATCACACATTGTAGTACATGTCAACTTATTTTTGATATATGAACCATTAAATATATTGTAAAACACCTCAATCCAAAATCTATTTCTCATTCTGGAATCTTTCCCATATCAATTTTAATATTCTTCAGTCAAAATTGTTTTTCAATTTTTCCTCATTCAGTTCAAACATACCATAACCATTTTTTCATAAATTTTACGTGATTCCGATTGACACATGACTTATAAAAACCAGAGTGAAATTGTATTTTTTTTCCACTTCATCCATATCAAAAATCGATAGATCCCATTTTGTAAATTTAATATCTATGAGGATCAAATGTTTTCATCTCAATCACACAAAAATAATTAGAAAAAATAACAACCCCCACCAATTCTATGCTCTTGATAATGGTACCCATAATATTCCCAAAATCAAGTCCACACTAAGGATATTTCCTACTGATCGACAATGGTTCACTCCCCATCACATGGTTCTTCATAAAATGATACTCTATTTTACCATCCACAACTAGACTACCATGACACATACAAGAGGATCCCATGCAATTAATACCACTAGACCTCATCTAATAGACCATGTTATTGTATCTAGCACATAGTACAGACACACATCTCCATGCCACAAATGATGATATATAATATAATTAAGTAAAAAATTATTTCATTCCACTAAAATCTCTGATAATATTATGGTACTAAAATTACTTGAATGTTAATAGGGCTAGAATATAAGACCACCTATAAGAGTATATACCACATGTCCTGCCTGTTATAAAAGTGGTTTGGGACTACTGTCTAAACTACTTGAACACACATCAGATGATGTAGCCGCACTAAGCACATCCATACCATATATTTACTGGAAACTCCATTGAATGGTAAATTGTCTGCACAACACACACTACTTGAAATAGGGACTTTCCCAACGGTTCAGAAACGTTGGGAAAGGGGGTAGAACCATTGGTATAACATATACCAACGGTTCTGCAAACCGTGGGGAAGTAAGCCATTGGGAAACCTATCCCAACGGTTTACAAAGAACTGTTGGAATAGGTTAGTAAAATTAACCTATTCCAAAGATTTATCCAAACCATTGGAAAAGGTTTTACCAATGGTTTACACTAATCTTTTGGTAAAAGTGGTGAAAATAAACACTTTCCCAACGGTTTAGAACCGTTGGGAATGGTTTTTTCCAACAGTTCCCTTTGAATTGTTGAAATAAAAATCCATAGTAATCTTTCCAACGGTATGTAAACTGTTGGGAAAGGCTTATTAAAATCCTATGCCAACGGTTTCAAACCGTTGGCATAGGCTTGCTGTACAAATTGCAGACCAGGCTGTAATTTGCACAGCAGACTCCAATTTTGCACACCAACCTCTGTTATGCTCCTTTGCAATTACTATATCTGCCATAAAAAATTAATATATACATATAGAGAACAAATTCATATATATTTAACATATAATGAATTCTTGAACTATACACATCAAGAATTAAATCAAAATTCATAACATAATTATAAACATACATAATTGATTTAGAATTCAATTTAAAATTTAGATGACAATTATATGTGGAATCCAGAATTAAATTCACAATTGAATACATATATAATTTAATTATAAATTATCAATTAAATACATAAAAAACTAAATAACTATCAATATAATCAAAATATTTTTGTTCGTATTTTTGTATACCAGTTGTTTTTACTAAAAATGATGTCCATTTTAAACAAAATACATACACTTTGAGTAATACCAGCCACACTGTGGCTCGAATTGAGGCGGGGTTGACTCGTACATGTTATATATGACCCATGGATCGTTTTCCTAAAGTATCAACATATTCTGAAATCATATGGTTGGTTTTCCGTATGCCAGTTATTGTTTTTACTTAAAATGTTGTACATTTCAAAAAAAATTGAGACACTTTGAGTGGTGCAGCCCACACTAGGCCTCAGATTGAGGTGGGGTTGACTTTTACACATCACATATGACCCAAGGATCGTTTTTCCTAATGATTAAATGGAATCCGAATGCATTGTTTCGGTTTTCCGTATGTCATTTATTGTTTTAACTTAAAATGAAGTCTATTTTAATTGAAAGAGAGACAATTTGAGAGGTTTAGGTCACACCGTGCCTTAGATTGAGGCAATGTTGACTCATACACGTCACAAATGACCCATGTATTGTTTTACTAAAGGTTCAACATAATCCGAATGCGTTTAGTCGGTTTTCCATAAGTCAGTTGTTGTTTTCACTTAAAATGAAGTCCATTTTAAACTAAAGAGAGACACTTTGAGTGGTGCCAGCCACACCGCACCTTGGATTGAGGTGGGGATGACTCTTTCACATCATATATTACCCATGGATCATTATGCTAAAGTATCAACACAATCAGAATCCGTTTGGTCGGTTTTCCGTATGTACTTAAAATTTTGACCATTTTAAACAAAAGAGAGACACTTAGAGTGATCCCGGCCACACTACGACTCGAATTGAGGCGCGATTGACTTGTACACATCACATACAACCCATGGATCGTTGTCCAAATGTTTCAATAGAATCCGAATGCGTTTGGTCGGGTTACCATATGCTAGTTGTTGTTTTCACTTAAAATGAAGTCAATTCTAAACAAAAGAGATACACTTTGAGTGGTGTTGGACACACCACACCTCAGATTGAGGCGAGGTTGATTCATACACATCAAATATGACCCATGGATCGTTCTCCTAAAGATTCAACCAAAATCGAATGCGTTTGGTCAGTTTTCCATATGGACTTAAAATGTTGTCCATTTTAAACAAAACAGAGACACTTAGACTGATCCCAGCCACACCGCGACTCGGATTGAGCCCGGATTGGCTCATTCACGTCACATATGACCCATGGATCATTGTGATAAATTATTAACAGATTCCAAATGCGTTTAGTTTTTTTCCGTATGCCAGCTTTTCTTTTCACTTATAATCCTGTCCGTTTTAAAAAAAAGAGACACAATTAGAGTGGTGTCGGCCACACTGCACCTTGTATTGAGGCGGGGTTGACTCCCACACGTCACATATGACTCATGGATCGTTTTTCTAAATTATTGACACTTTCCGAATGCGTTTGTTCTGGTTTTCATATGCCAGTTGATGTTATTCACTTAAAATGTTGTCGATTTGAAACAAAAGACAGACACTTTGAGTGGTGTCGGCTGCAACGCATCTCATATTGTGGTGGGGTTGATTCTTACACGTCACATATTACCTATGGATTGTTATAATAAAGTTTCAATGGAAACTGAATGCATTTGGTCGGGTTTTTGTATGTACATAATATGTTGCCCATTTTAAACAAAAGATAGACACTTAGACTGATCGCGACCATACCACGACACAGATTGTGCTAGGGTTGGCTTGTACACATCACATATAACCCATGGATCGTTTTGCTAAAGTATCAACACAATCAAAATCTGTTTGGTCGGTTTTTCGTATGCCAGTTGTTCTTTTCATTTATAATCAGGTCCATTTTAAACAAAAGAGACATAGTTAGAGTGGTGTCGGCCTCACCGTGCCTTGTATTGAGGTGGGGTTGACTCGTACACATCCCATATGACTCATGGATCATTCTGCTAAAGTATCGACACATTCCGAATGCATTTGGTTGGTTTCTGGTATGCCAGTTGATGTTTTTCACTTAAAATGTTGTCCATTTTAAACAAAAGAGAGACACTTAGACTGATCTCGGCCACACCACGACTCGGATTGAGCCCGGGTTGGCTCGTACATGTCACATATGACCCATGGATTGTTGTGATAAATTATCAATAGATTCCAAATACATTTGGTTGGTTTTCCATATGCCAGTTGTTATTTTCACTTATAATCCTGTCCGTTTTAAACAAAAGAGACACAATAAGAGTGGTGTCGGCCACATAGTTACTCGTATTGAGGTGGGGTTGACTTGTACACGTCACATATGACTCATGGATCGTTGTTCTAATGTATCGACACATTCCGAATGCATTTGGTCAGTTTTTCGTATGCCGGTTGATCTTTTTGACTTAAAATGTTGTCCATTTGAAACAAAAGACAGACACTTTGAGTGGTGTGGGCCACAATACGTCTCATATTGAGGCGGGGAAGATTCATACATGTCACATATGACCAATGAATCGTTATCCTAAAGTTTCAATGGAAACTGAATTCGTTTGGTCAGTTTTCCGTATGCACATAAAATGTTGTCCATTTTATACAAAAGAGAGACACTTTGACTGATCCCGGCCATACCACGACTCGGATTGAGCCCGGTTTGGCTCGTACACATCACATATGAACAATGTATTTTTGTGATAAAGTATCAACACAATCAGAATCCGTTTGGTCGTTTATCCGTATGCCAGTTGTTCTTTTCACTTATAATCCTGTCCATTTTAAACAAAAGAGACACAGTTAGAGTTGTGTCGGCCACACCACGCGTCTTATAGAGGCAGGGTTGACTCTTACACACCACATATGACTCATGTATCGTTGTGCTAAAGTATCGACACATTCCGAATGCATTTGGTCAGTTTTTCGTATGCCAGTTGGTGTTTTTCACTTAAAATGTTGTCCATTTTAAACAAAAGACTGACACTTAGACTGATCCCGGCCACACTGTGACTCAGATTTAGCCTGGGTTGGCTCGTACAAGTCACATATGTCCCATGGATTGTTGTGATAAATTATCAACAGATTTCGAATGCGTTTGGTCAGTTCTCTGTATGCCAGTTGTTCTTTTCACTTATAATCATGTTCTTTTTAAACAAAAGAGACATTGTTAGAGAGGTTTCTTCCACATTGCACCTCGTATTGAGGTGGGGTTGAATCGTAGACGTCACATATGACTCATGTATCGTTGTTCTAAAGTATCGACACATTCTGAATCTGTTTGGTTGGTTTTTCTTATACCTGTTGATGTTTTTCACTTAAAATGTTTTCCATTTGAAATAAAAGACAGACACTTCAAGTGGTCTCGGCCACACTGCATCTCAGATTGAGGCAGGGAAGATTCGTACATGTCGCATATGACCCATGAATCGTTCTCCTAAAGTTTAAATGGAAACCGAAAGCATTTGTTCAGTTTTCCATATGTACTTAAAATGTTGGCCATTTTAAACAAAAGAGAGACACTTTGACAGATCCTGACCATATCGTGACTCAGATTGAGCCCAGGTTGGATCGTACACGTCGCATTTGACCCATGGATCGTTTTTCTAAATTATTAACACAATCAGAATCCGGTTCATCAGTTTTCTATATGCCAGTTGTTCTTTTCACTTATAATCATGTCTGTTTTAAACAAAAGAGACACAGTTAGAGTGGTGTTGGCCACACCGCGCCTTGTATTGATATGGGTTTGACTCATAAACATCACATATGACTCATGGATCTTTGTGCTAAAGTATCGACACATTTTGAATGCTTTTGGTTGGTTTTTCGTATGCTAGTTGATGTTTCTCACTTAAAATGTTGTCCATTTTAAACAAATGACAGACAGTTTGAGTGGTGTCGGCCATACCATGTCTCAGATTGAGGCGGAGTTTATTCATACATGTCACATATGACCCATGGATCATTCTCCTAAAGTTTCAATGGAAACCGAATGCGTTTCTTCGGTTTTCCGTATTTACATAAAATTTTGGCCATTTTAAACAAAAGCGAGACACTTAGACTGATCCCGGCCATACCACGACTCGTATTGAGCCAGGGTGGGCTCATATGCATCACATATGACCCATGGATCATTGTACTAAAGTATCAACACAATTAGAATCTCTTTGGTCAGTTTTCCGTATACCTGTTGTTCTTTTCACTTATAATCCTGTCCATTTTAAACAAAAGAGACATAGTTAGAGTGGTGTCAGCCACACCGCACCTCGTATTGAGTTGGGGTTGACTCGTACACGTCACATATGGCTCATGGATCGTTGTGATAATGTATCGACACATTCCGAATGCATTTGGTCGGTTTTTTGTATGCCATTTGATGTTTTTCACTTAAAATGTTGGCCATTTTAAACAGAAGAGAGACACTTTTACAGATCCCGGCCATACCACGACTTGGATTTATCCCGGGTTGGCTCTTACATGTCACATATTATCCATGAATCATTGTGCTAAAGTATCAACACAATCAGAATCCGTTTTTTCGGTTTATTGTATGCCATTTGTTCTTTTCACTTATAATCATGTCCGTTTTAAACAGAAGAGACACAGTTATAGTGGTGTCATCCACACTGCGCCTTGTATTGAGGCGGAGTTGACTCATTCACATCACATATGGCTCATGGATTATTGCGCTAATGTATCAACACAATCTGAATGCGTTTGGTTGGTTTTTCGTATGCCAGTTGATGTTTTTCACTTAAAATGTTGTCAATTTTTAGCAAAAGAAAGACACTTTGAGTGGTGTCGGCCAGACCGTGTCTCATATTGAGGCGGGGTTGATTCGTACACATCAAATATGACCCATGGAACATTCTCCTAAATTTTCAATGAAAACAGAATGCGTTTGGTCGGTTTTCCGTATGTACTTAAAATGTTCGCCATTTTAAACAAAGGAGAGACACTTAGACTGATCTTGGCTATACTACGACTTAGATTGAGCTCGGGTTGGCTCGTACACGTCACATATGACCCATGGATCATTGTGATAATGTATCAACACAATCAGAATCCGTTTAGTTGGTTTTCTGTATGCCAGTTGTTCTTTTCACTTATAATCATGTCTATTTTAAACAAAAGAGACACAGTTAGAGTGGTGTCGGCCACACCGTGCCTCGTATTGAGGCGTAGTTGACTCATACACATCACATATGACTCATGGATCATTGTTCTAATGTATCGACACATTCTGAATGTGTTTGGTCATTTTTTTGTATTCCAGTTGATGTTTTTCACTTAAAATATTGTCCATTTTAAACAAAAGACAGACACTTTGAGCGGTGTCGGCCACACCGCATCTCATATTGAGTCAGGTTTGATTTGTACACGTAACATATGACCCAGGTAACATTATCCTAGAGTTTCAATAGAAACTGAATGCGTTTGGTCAGTTTTCCATATGTACATAAAATGTTGTACATTTGAAACAAAAGAGAGACACATAGACTAATCTCGTCCATACTGTGACTCGGATTGAGCCCGGGTTGGCTCGTACACGTCCCATATGACCCATGGATCGTTGTGCTAAAGTATCAACACAATCAGAATCCGTTTGGTTGGATTTCATTATTCCAGTTGTTCTTTTCATTTATAATCCTATCCATTTTAAACAAAAGAGACACAATTAGAGTGGTGTTGGCCACACTGTGCCTTCTATTGAGGTAGGGTTGACTCGTACATGCCACATATGACTCATGGATCGTTTTTATAAATTATCGTCACATTCCGAATGCGTTTGGTCAGTTTTTCATATGCTAGTTGATGTTTTTCACTTAAAATGTTACCCATTTTAAACAAAAGAGAGACACTTAGTCTGATACTGGACACACCGCGACTCGGATTGAGCCCGGGTAGGATTTTACATGTCAAATATGACCCACGGATCGTTGTGATAAATTATCAACAGATTCTGAATGCATTTGGTCGGTTTTCCTTATGCCAGTTGTTGTTTTCACTTATAATCCTGTACGTTTTAAACAAAATAGAGACAATATGAATGGTTTCGGCCACACCGCGCCTCGGATTGAGGCAGTGTTGACTCTTACACGTCGCATATGACCCATGGATCATTTTCCTAAATCATCCAGACATTTCAAATTCATTTTTTCGGATTTCCGTATGTACTTAAAATGTTGTCCATTTTAAACAAAAGATAGACACTTAGACGGATCCCAGCCACATCGTGACTCGGATTGAGCCCGGGTTGGATCTTACATGTCACATATGACCCATGGATCGTTGTGATAAATTATCAACAGAATTCGAATACGTTTGGTCATTTTTTCGTATGTCAGTTGTTCTTTTCACATAGAATCCTGTCCATTTTAAACAAAAGAGACACAGTTAGAGTGGTATGTTAGTTGTTTATTCACATTATTCAAATACACTATTTTACTATGGGTCTTTAAATTAATTTATTTATAAAAAATTTACATTTAAAATGAGATCATCAGAAAATTATTATAAGATTAAACTTTTACTAAATATCCTTGTGGAAATATTAAGGTTAACATGATTTATGAGAATCCTCATGTGTCTATTAGTGGAATGATATTTACTTAAAATCTTGTGGAAATTCATATAGAATATTTTTATATCATTCTTAATATTGATTAGATTTTAGTTTATCATGCTATGAAACATTTTAGAGCTAAAAATTCCATGCCCAATGAATACATCAACATCCACGAAAACATTCAATATATAAAAATAACTCAACTGCAATACTATACTACAGGTCTGGATAAAACCAACAACTAGAATAGATTAAACATAAAATCTCAGTAATATTAGTAAAAAATGTAACAGATAATCTTTTCCCACATCACCATCACAATTATCACCATCACCATCATCACCATCATCATCTCCCTCATCCTCGTCCCCATCATCATCCTCACCCTCCTCGCCCTCCTCCTCTCCCTTTCCCTCCTCGCCCTCACCCTCCTCTTCGCCCTCCTCGCCCTCCTCTTCATCCTCATCCCCATCATCATCGTCCTGGAAATCGTCTTTACCACCACTAGAACTGCCACATGGTGCTCCATATATAGAACATATCAACGACATATATTCATTAAAAGTTGGGTTGGCTTCTGGTGGAAGTGTCAGACGTAGAACTTCCATAAATTTCATAAATGCACTATTTTCCCTAGCAGACTATTCTGCCATCTCTGTGGACCTTTTGTTAGCCTTTTCTGCCTGTGCTCTAACATGATGCAGCTTTTTGGCACTACAACTCATACCTGGGGAGGGACAATACCCCGTCAGGGCTATCCTAGGTCGGTAGTGACTCTACCAGGATTCTCCTCTCCCAAAACCTGATGTAAGTGATTTTTTGGCCCAAAATTGCCTGGTTCTTGGCCATCGAGGGCCTATAAAGTAGCATGTTACAAATATAAATTTATTACTAACTTACAAAACAGATATTAAAATATTAAATCAACAGATTAAAACTTACAATCTGCTGCTGAGTCGCTTCGTTGACGGCACATCCATCCTTTTTCCGTCTACTCGAGCAAAATAGTTTTGCTCGAGGCACACGTCCTTCAATATTTTGTACTTGCCTCTAAAATGACATTGAAAACTAAAGTTATATGAAAACATTAGAAAAATATAAAATAATTGAGGAAACAAAAGAAACTGTAAGTCGTAAAGAAAACTTATAAACAATTGTCATACCTACTCCCTCTCATGATCATGCATCGTAGAGCGTCCCAGTGTGTGGAGGTATTTTTTTTGCATCAACATTACTTTTGTTTTTCCTAGATGATTTCTAAATAAAATTAAAAAATCCAACAGATAGTATTAATTAAAAGCATGAAATTTATTATTTAAATACCTCAAATGCAATTAATACCTTAAACTGAGTACTCGTCCAATGAGTAATCATCTGATGATACTGCTCTATAGGAAAATCATCCACCAATGGTATTGCCTCTAAATCATTGCCAACTCCAGCAACCCATCCAATATACAACTCATTCTTGTATGCTCTCCAAAGCTCGCCTAAATCCTTTATACATTCCAATCGTGCACCCTCACCATCGGGAAAATTAAATCGAAGCTGATATCAAAATATTAATACATATAAATAAAAAAATAATTCATGGCATTAAATATAACAGATTTTTTTACCCATATCTCTGTCCAAGCTCTATCTTTGACCTCATGTGGAAAATGTCTCCATGATAGCGGGCTGGAGGGAATGATGTCGGAGTATTTGGTAAGCGTTTCCAAAAAACATTGACATTGCTGCCCTATTTTCTCAACCATTTGGTTGTCTTCATTATAATCCACCATAACCTGTGTGCGGCGGTTCCACACCGAACGCATGCGTGTACGCCCCCACCCACGCCTCCTGTCAGTAGATGTATCTGTCATGAAATAATAACAAATATTTTATTAAAACATGTTATAATGAAAATAAATATTGCTATAAAATGTGATAGGGTTCTATAAATATACCTTTGTCGGTCTGATCGCTGAGTGCCGCTGGATCCACAGAAACTGATGGAACACCTTGTGCTGGAACAGGAGTCGAAGACGATGGAATATAGAAGCTCAGAGAGACAGAAGTAGAAGGAAAAGAAGATGGGACAGCTGTCTAACCGGATTCTGACTGGGGAGTGGGAATCATCATAGGATGTGAAAATGATGGGCCATAAGATGCAGAAGGTCAAGAAAACATGGGAGGCCTAAATATCCCGTGTGTCCCTAACGACACACCGGGAGAAGAATGTGGGAAGTAAGACATGTCAGTGGGAGGGGTAGGGTCTAGTCGGGTATGTGCAGCTGCTCGTCCACCTCTGGTACGAACCCTCATCGTACCACAGACCTGAGTACTAGGACCAATACTAGGCTCCTTGTCGAATAACTGTCGACCTATAGGTTGATCCTACAAATATGTTTACAAAAATTTTAATCAGATGAAATTATATATTATTTAAATATATGAATTTGAAATAAATTACTCACTATAGGCACTAATGATGGAATTCCCAACTCCGTCATTCAACGATTGTTCTCCATCATTTTTTCCCTTCGCCTCTCTTCAATTAGCTCCATTTCCGACATTTGAAAACAAATATGTAATTAATTAGAAAAATGAAACAAATGTGTAACCCAAAAAACTAAATATATGAGGGAATAAGGGGATTCATTGGTAATTTATCCTTATCACATCGTACCTCACCTGAAAGCACTAGGGAAATCATAGTACATCTCACCTGAAGACACATGGACAATCACATCATATCTTACCTAAAAAAACATGGTAAATCACTTATGAAGGAAGTGTAGGGAAGACATGGTTGCTATCCAACCATATAACCACCATCCTTGATATTAGAAAAAATACCCATAACTCAAAACCTCTGATCATTGGTAAGTTTATCCAACTCTTGTTGGGAATGTATAGAAATAACATAAAATTCATGACATATAGATAGCACAAAATACCCAACCTACGGGTTCACATTAACTACATAATCACACACTTCACTACTACTATACAACACATAAACCATCACAACCACTTTAAAAACTATATGGAACACACCACACCACCACAACAGAAGACACATAACATTTTCCACTTTTATTTATAAGCCACTTCATTCACACTTAAATTTTCCATTCATTTAATGTTAAATTAATTAAACCCATTTACCACACATCCATTTCTATTCCATCTCATTTATTTACTATCTTGTTTTTTTGTTTTAACAGCATAATATAGTCCATAGATAATCAGGAAACTAATAAAACCACCACACAACAACTCACCATCTCATAATAACCATCTTCTCCATGTTACATCGGCCAACCATCTCACCAAAACAACCACATATCACAAAAAAAATATTGCAAATCACAAACCACCGCACAACCAAAACCACCTCACCACATTATACACCACAACCTCATCACACAACACCTCCACACTACACAACACCACCACACATCATCACTATCACACAGCTTCAGATTTCACATCCATGCCCACTAACCATAACATTACAACCCCACATTTCACAAAGCCCAACTGGTCACCTCAATCACCATACAACAACCTACAACATACAATGAAACACAACAAAATACCTCTCATCGAAGAAAAATACCCCAACATCCACAATTTATTCATGGTATTTTATTAAATTACCCATTTATTTAGCATGGACATTATAACACAAATGATATTCCATGAGAAACTAATTAATTAACAAAATATTCGTTCATTTCCCAATTTTTCAAGGTGAAATCACTTAAAAATCGAAACTTAAAACTAAAATATTAGACCAATAACAACAAAAACAAGGTATAATATGTGTATAAAGAATAAAATACCTTATTTGGGATGATTAAGATGGTTTTTCAGCTTTTCGTATGGGGGAGTTCGCGAGAGGAGCATAGCACCAGATTGATTTTAGGGTTCTGTCACGAATGGGGGAGAGCAGCGACCCTATTGTATTTGGGGAAAAGATTCACCAACGGTTTTTAAAAACCGTTGGAAAAGGGATGTTTAGGGTATCCTTTTCCAACAGTTTTATGAAACCTTTGGGAAAGAGTAACTTAAACACCCCTTTGCCAACGGTTTTATGAAACCGTTGGCAAATGGGTACCCTTTCCCAACGGTTCTGGTGAACTGTTGGGAAAGGGTTCCCTAATCATTCTTTACCAATGGTTTAAGCAAACCGTTGGTAAAGAATCGTTGGTAAAACCCACATTTCTAGTAGTGACAAGACACATGCGGGAAAATCATGTGTTGTGGTGAGTTTAAATATACAATTATGGAAAACCTGAAACCATAATGAGGACCCACAATGGACTACCACCAAAGAATAGAACAATTGAATAACACAATGTTATACAACAAATTAATAACATGAAAGAATACCACTAATGAATTCATAATATTATTACCATGAAAGAATACAAAAAATGATTACCTTGAAAGGATACCGTAAATGATTTCCACCAATGAATACCACATAAGACTACCACATAGTATTACCACAGAGGAATACATCATAGGATTATGATAAAAGTATACCATAGTGGTTTAATATAATGTATTATCACTGTTGAATACACATAAGATTAGTATGGAAGAAAACCACAAAGGAATACCACACAAGATAACTAGCATGGAATACCACAAAAAATTCCAAACATGATTACCACAAAGGAATACAACATAAGATTGACATATATGTAATGCCCCGACCCCAGAATCCCAAAGTCGGTGCATTATTACATATCATTGTCTTGATCAAAAAAGATCATGTTCCCAATAACTGATTAGTTCAGTAGCCTTAGAAGTAGTAGATGCATTCATATGGTTTAAATTAAATTATAAAATGAAAAAAATACAATAAAATTGTTTCCATAGACAACACAGAGATCCCATAAACGATACATGTTGGTCAGTCATAATATACTTATTCACATCTTGTGAATAATAAAACATCGAAAATGGTGAACTCAGATGATTATTAAGGATAACAATATAGCAGAAGCATTCATAAATAAGCATAAAAATTTAATGAAATTTATAATACTAAAACAAAATCATTTTAAACATAAAATTCATCATTATATAGAACATATGAATCCAAATAATTCTATTTAATTACTCACATGGATTTTCCACTAGTCGAATAATCACATGAAATGCCAATAGCCACTTTCATAATGATAGAACACATAATGCCAAACTTCATAACAACATAGTCAAGACCTTGTTCCATGAGTACAAATAACATTTATTCAAGGCCTTGTTCTAATGCACTATTTTTCATCATGAGACCTACTGATGCATTGAAGAGATAGAGAGGGATCCACCCATCACTTACTAAGTCCAATTCATTCCTCATATGAAAAGGATTAAACATAACATAAACATTATTATTAAAAGTATCATATAAAATGCCAATACAGTATCCATAAACCATGGATGGTTCAAAAATAACACATCAACAGAAAAAAAAAATCATAGAAACTTCAATACAATATGGATGTTTTGTATCATAATAAATCAACTTCAAATAAGATTAAAATCCATCAATGGATGTTGACATAGATGAAATTAAAACATTTTTTGAGAAATATCTCTTTCTATTATGAAATAATTTAAAAGTAATATAATTATAAAAGAAAAATTTTATTTTTAAAATTTTCCAATGATCTTGTAAGGGATGATTCGATGATCATATAATGGTGGAAAATATCCTCACCCCTTTCATAAGTTAAAAAAACATTCTTACCTTAATTTTTTTGAAAAGTTCATAAGGTACCTTTTTGGAAAATGATGGAAATATTCCTTTCAAAATTTTTATAAAAACTAAAATAAGGTTATAAATTAAGTTAAACCATAGTCTATTAAATATTAAAAATGTTTTGGAATACATTTTTATGAAATAATGATGTGGTTGATAAAGAGGTCCTAGTAGATGCATACATAAAAACAACCTCGAATAATAAAGAGATTGTGGAATTAAACATTACCTTGTACTTTTCCTTATTAGTGGGTAGGTTAACCTCCTGTATAATAGTTAAATAATTGTTATTATACTATACAAGAACTATATACATAAATAAGATATCATATATGATCATCCAATATTTCTTGTTAATGATATTTCAGTAGTATCATCGTTTCGGGTGTTAACTGATTCATTTTCCATTATATGATTTTCTACATAATTAATGTTTTAATGGATAAGATGAATCTTATTCATATTCAGAATGATATTAAGTCTTTAAACTTTATTTTTAATCAATAAATGAATATTATTCTTGAATGGATACGATATGGAATGAATCTCATCGTGTTCGTGGAGACGGTAATCTGTACGTACACACGAGCGACAATATCATTATTTTGATATTAAAATCGTATATAATTGGATGTTATATTATATATAAATAATCATTAGCATGTTATATTTATTATTTACATCCTTTATACTCATTATTATACCCATCCAAATGATGAAGTGTTTGAATAACAAACTACACCACGACGTGGAGACGGTAATCCATACGTATGCACGTATGGTGACTTTTTCATTTATAGGATGGATAGAATAATTAATATTGTTATACCATTTATATAATAAAATCATATTATAGAGATTATACTGTAGTTATTATTTTATAATGGAAACAACAATTAAAGAGGAAGTGGAAGAAGAAAAGAACATGAAAGAGGTGATGAAATATTTACATCTTCTTTGGGTTCTTCCACATTATTTGATCAAAAGGGCTCCTTAGAATGGATTTATAACTAAAATAAGGCCTCTAAGATGAAGGTACAATATTTTTGAGGATATTTGGGCAGGTTTTGGCCGATCCAAATATCTTTGAAGGTGTGAATTTGAGAGAAGTGGATGTTTCCTTTTATAAGACGGGTGATGGAAACCTTAAGAAAATCTAGAAATATTATTTTATAATAAAAAAATTTCAGTTTCTAATAGATACAAAATAATTTTATTAAATTATAAGGTGGATATGGGTCTAAAACTTCTCAACCAACAGGTTTTAGATAGGTTTGGGTCACTATATTAACCTTATCTTTTATATTTAACTCTTAGTTAAATTGTTTGACATTTACCATGTCTCTTTGTATTTTTATATTAAATGGTTAGTAAACTTTATATAAACATCCGTAAGAACCCAAAGTGGTTAATTAATGATACACCTTTCAATATATAAGTCTCTTGGTAGATTATTAGATTTTTAGGTTTATTATATCAATCAATAATTCTATATTTGTTTTATGAACTCATTAATGTCAATTTTGACCATATTTAATAATTTATTTTTGTTAACGTCCTAAAAACATAATTACATAGAAATATATACATTTAATCCAGAAGAAAATTTCATATTTACCTAAATTTTTTTTATAGCATCAAAACTTTCATATTATATTTATTTTAGTATTTATAATATCATTTTTTTTATTGTTTCATTAATTAGGAAAATACTGCATCATTATTGTGTCATATATAAATATATTTATTTATGTCTAAAAATTGTAAATAAAATATCCTGAAGTAGGAAATAATTTTATATTTCTAATTAAAATTTATAGTCTAATAGATAAATTATATAACCTCATATAATTTTTTTTTATTAAAACATATTTTCTTTTGTTATTTTTGTCTTTACTTTTGAGTATTTAATATAAAATGTCATTATCACTCCCATGCGGCTCCATGGGGTCCCATATTTGATTGAAGGATGAACATGGTATGAAATGTATCATCTAATAGGGTTAGGACACATGATAGAGTAATTTAATATTATTATAATATAATTTTTTAACCTTATTTATTGGATTTTCCCCTTTAACCACAATACATAAAATATTTACTGAAGTAAATATTCCAAATGTATAAAAATTAATGATACCTATTTAAAAATTTAAGACCTCATGATTCCCAATATTGATATAGATTTTCCAAATTCAAAACAGATAAGCGGAAGAAATTAATTTAAAATTATTTCATGTTGTCAAAATAAATAGCATGTTTTTATAAATAATAACTATCAAAATATTGACACTTGTTTATGTTTAGTATAATGGTGAGATTAATAAAATGACATAAATTATATTAAATGATAAAAATATAATCTAATGAAACTTAAAAACCGTTCAAATGTTAAATTTAACAATATAAATTATTTTGATTAAAAAAGTTGTTTTTAATTAAAATCTTGTATTCTCAATATTCATCAAAAATTGAAAGTTCTCAGAAAAATACCAAAAAAACACCCAAATCTAATTTCGATATTCAAAATCCAAAAATGAAGTCCATTTGGAGTGATAAAATTTATAAAATTCCAAAAAGTGTGTATTACAATTCATTATCGCTTGTTTGATTGGTTGTGGTGTGTTAGAACTAAAAGTTGCGTACAACACATGCTATAGTATTATTCAAAGTGAAGCATACAATGGAAGCATTGGGTTTTATATTCTTCCCTCCTTCAAAATTATTCATTCTTGAGATTTATAGAATAATACTGCATCAAAAGACTCGGGTGGTTCTTCTTCATAAGTTCCTCTTGTTCCCACGTTGCCTCTTCCATCTTATGATTTCTCCATTGAACTTTTACAAGACGAGTCATCCAGTTTCTCAGCACTTGTTCTCTTATATCAAGAACCTAGAAAATCTCTTCGCAATAAGATAGATTGGGTTCTAGTTCCAATTCTTCATCGGTGAGTACATACATTGAGTTAGGCATGTATTTTGTCAACAGTGATATGTGGAACACATTGTGAACTTTGGAGATACGTGGAAACATTTCTAAACGGTAAGATAAAACCCCAATTAGTTCAAGAATTTGTAATGGTCCGATGAACCTGGGACTTAATTTTCCCTTCTTACCAAAACGTATAACACCCTTTCATGGAGATACATTCAAGAAATCATGATCTCTTACATGAAATTCCAAATCCTTCATTTGGATATCCGCATAGTTCTTATGTCTATATTGAGATTCTTTGATGTGGGTTTGGATAACATTCATCTTTTCCATCATTTCCTCCACATGTTCTGGGCCATGAGTTTTCTTTCACTAATATCAACCCAATAGGTTGGTGTGCGACATCTCTTTCCATATAACGCTTCTTATTGTGCCATCTGAATACTTGAATGGAAGCTATTGTTATAAAAAAATTCCACCAGAGGTAAATATTAATCCCACATACCTTGAAAGTCAAATGAGAATGATCTGAACACGTCTTCTAAGGTTTGAATAATCCATTCTGATTGTCCATCAGTTTGGGGGTAGTAGGCAGTTCTCAAACGAAGTTTAGTATCTAGGGCTTTCAGAAGACTTTTCCAAAATCATGATGTAAAATGTGGATCACGATCAGAATCAATCTATAGGGGTACTCCATGAAGACTCACAAAATCATTAATATATAATATTGATAGACGTTCATGTGGTAAATCTTCTCTTATAGCAAGAAAATGTGCTGACTTCGTAAGACGATCAATAATGAACCCTATTGCATCGTTCCTTCTAGGATTATTTAGTAGTCCCATTATAAATTCCATCATAATATTTTCCTATTTCCACTCAGGTATGGTAATAGGTTTCATGACTCCACCAGGTTGTTTCCTTCCTGCTTTCAATTTTTTACAAACCATACATCTTGACACAAAATCAGTAATATTCCTCTTCATGTTGTCCAACCAATAATGTTCCATCAATAATCTATACATCTTAGTGCTAATAGGGTGTATACAGAATTTTTAGCTATAAGAATAATCTAAAAATTCTCTTTTTAGATTAGGTATATCAGGAACACAATGTCTCATCCCAAATTTCAAAATCCCATCTTCATATACAAATTCAATCAATCTCCCATCATTCATTGATTTAATCTTCATTTGGAAATTCAACATCATCAGCCTGGAAACTTTTTATCCTTTCAAGTAAATATAGTATGGCTACCATTTGAAATAGAATTGATATTTCACCTCCCATGGTTATTCCCATAACCATATTTACTAGATTCAATAAAATAAGATCCCTTTAAACTATCTTCTTGTTCAAAACTCCATGATCCTTTAGGCTCAAAGAATCTGCCACCTTATTTGCCTTCCTCGAGTGGTAGTGTATTGTGAAATCATAATCCTTGAGTTGATCAAGACATCACCTTTCCCTCATACTGAGTTCTTTTTGTGAGAAAATATACTTTAAACTATTGTGATCGATATATATCTCACACTTTTACCATACATATAATGTCCCCTTATCATCAAAGAAAATATTACAGCTGCTAACAATAGATCATGAGTAAGATATATTTTCTCATGAATTTTTAGTTGTCGTGATGCATAAGCAATAACCCTATCATTCTGCAAAAGGTCACAACCAAGTCCTTTCTTTTATGCATCACTATAAATAACAAACCCATCATTAACTGATGGTAGATTCAATATAAAGCATCTAATAATCTTCTCTTCAATTATTCGAAACATTCTTCACACTCTTTTGTCCAAACAAATTTAACTGCTTTATGTGTGATCTTTGTTAATGGATTAGCCAATTAGGCAAAATTCTAGATGAAATGATAATAATAACATGCTAAAACAATAAAATTGCGTTCCTCAGTTATACTTGTTAGTTATGGCCATTCTTTGATTGCCTTATTCATAGAAGGATCAACAAAGATTCCTTCCTTAGAGACAATATGGCCTAGAAAAGAAATATCCTAAAGCTAGAATTCAGACTTGCTAAAAAATCCCATATAATTCATGTCTTCTAAGTTTAGAATAATGCACAAGTGATTTTCATGATCTTAGTAGATTTTGGATTATACCAAAATATCATCAATAAACACCACTACAAATTCATCAATATATTCCTTGAAAACTCTAATCATTAGATCCATGAAGACATAGTGTGAATTAATCAATCAAAAAGGCATTACTGTAAACTCTTAAGGCCCATACCTAGTTCGAAATGCTGTTTTCGGAATGTATTCCCTTTTCAAACACAACTGATGATATCCAGATCTAAGGTCAATCGTTGAAAATTATTAAGATCCAGGATGTTGGTTGAATAAATCATCAATGGGAGGTAGTGGATACTTTTTTTTATTGTTGTAGCATTGATCTCCCTCTAGTCAATACACAACCTCATAGATCTATATTTCTTCTTTACAAAAATAACATGGGCTCCCCGTAGAGAAGAACTAGGGTGAATAAATCCCTTATTACTCAATTCTTCTAGTTGTTTCTTTAGATAAACTAATTATACAGTGGACATTCTATAATGGGTCTTCGATATGGGCCTTGAACTAGGAAATAAGTCAATGGAAAACACAATTTCCTGTAATGGGGAATGTCCATGTAACTCCATTGGAAAAATATCAACATATTCTTTCCCAACAGGTACATCGTCAATTTGAACATTCCTTTCCTCACCCACAGTTATTTCATTTACTTCCTCTCCAATAACTGAATTTATTTGAGCTACTAGGGGTGGATCTGGATAAGAATTATGTGGTGATGTTTCTACTCTAAAGATAAGGTGTTCTTTATCATCACCATAAAAAATTTTAACCTCATTCTTCTTACAATAAATCTTCGCATCATGGTCAGAAAACCAATCCCAACCGAGGAATATGTCAAATTAAATCATGGGTATGACGATGAGATCAACAGATAATTAATGTTTATATTCCTTAATGGGGACAGATTCCCAAATCATTGCTGCAATGATACTTCCCTTAGGTGTTTTTTCTGAAAACTACCTTGTTAAATAAAATTAGAAATATATAATTTTCATAGAAAACTAGGATGATATGAAACAATGTGATGATCCGGAATCAAATAAAGAATTGTCTAAACATGACTAAACCATTAAATTACCTAGTACTACATCATTCAGAGCTTCAAACTCAGTAGTCGTGATAACATATGCTTGGCCTTGATCCCTTGGCCTTTTCTGAGGTATGTTCCCTTGACGCTTAGAAAATATATTTTCATAATTTCCCCTTTTTCTACAATTGTACCATTCAACATTAACATCCTCTTTCTTCCTCTTGCAATCATGAGATTAGTGACCTTTTTCACCACACGTTTAACAAACATCCATTCCATTCAGAAAATTACCAGGGTGTTTCATTCCATATTTACAACAATATTGATATTCTACTTTTCCCTTTTTCCCATTATTTACATTTCCAGAGTGTTTGACAGATCTCCTCTTCTCTTGCATTTCCTTAAAGTCGTAAGACTTAGAGAATTCATTTTATATCTTGATAACACATGAGACAAAATCGTAGTATGATGAGAAGGATTTTGAGTCTAATGCTCAACGGATAAATGTTTTTAACGCATCAAATAAATGATCAATATTACTTCTTGGGTTATATATATAATCTGCAGCATGCCTATCTAACCTTGTAATTTTCGCTTCATATTTACGACATTCTAATCCTACTTTTGCCATAGAGTCAGAAATTGCCTTTCCTTATCCGCTCGATGGTCATGAGGAGAGTATTTTTCTAAAAAAATATCTTTAAACTCACTCTATTCCATATTTGAAACTTCATCATATTCCTTTGTGTTTTGAATCAATGACCACCATTGATCACCATCTCCAGTGAGGCGGTAAACTGCCATGACAACTTTTTCCTTTTCTCTACTCCCCAAGGAGTGGAATATTTTTTCTAAGGAATTTATCCATTGCTTTTCTAGTAGTGGATTTATATCCCCATTGAATTTTGGTGGTTGTTTCCTCATGAAGCGATCTAACATGGATCCCCTGTGCTATAGATCAGGTTACTCCCTACGGGTAAGGTTGATATTCAAAACCTGAGTGAGTTGTCCCAGTATAGTGATAAGCTGATTATCACTAGTTATATCACCAGATCAACTAAATTTATCTTATATATGATGGAAATCCATATATGGATTTCATTTATTGATATGGTTTCTTTTCCATCCACTAGGTTCCATTTTTAAACAATGTCATACACTAGATGAGTTTATGAATCACAATACATAAATCCAAACTTGTAAAACACTTAACATAAATTGATCATTTTATGGATATAATCCATAATCATAAATATGTTTTCATTGAGAAATTATATACTCATAAACCCTTCATAATTGTTTGTAAAGAAAAAACGAATTATCCTAAGAATATCTGCTGGGAGTGTCGTAACATAGAGTGCAACATGGCCTATTATCGTGCACCAGTTCCTGTTTGAGTCTAGCTCAAAGTGGTGTTTTTGGGTTTTACCCCTAGGTACATCTGTACCGGATCCACCTCTACCTGCTCATATCCAGACAGAGATGTTTTTCTTAGAAAACTCACAAAATCTCTAAAATACCAAAACTCTATGAAGTTCTTCTATACTAATCCTCAAAGTCTATATTTGGGTTATGTGATCTAATCATAGTTCATATAAATCTAGTTTACAAGGTTGGTACTAATATTCCTTTGATAAAAACTGTAACGCCCCGACCCCAGAAGCCCATAGTTGGTGCATTATTACATATAATTGGCATGATAACAAAAGATCAATTCTCGAATGACCAATTTGTTTAGTAGTCTTAGAAGTACTAGATACATTCTAAAGGTTTACATTACATCAAAAAATGGAAAACTACAACAACATTGTTTTCATAGAAAACACTGAGATCCCAAAGACAATCCCTATAGGTCAGTCATAATATACATCTTCGCATCCTAGGAAAAATAAAACAAACAAAGGGGTGAGCTCAGATTCTCAATAAGGATAACAATATAGAGGAATCTTTCATAAGTAAGTATAAAAATTTAAGGTAATGAATAGAATTAAAAAATAAGCCCTTTAAAAATAAACATAATCATGATATGGAAAATATAAATAAAAATGATTCCATTTACTTACTCACATGGGTATTTTACTTGTCCAATAATCACATGCAATATCAATAGCCAATTTTATAATGATGGAATGCATAATACAAGACTTCATAACTATATAGTCAAGGAATTGTTCCAAGACTACAAATAAGATTTTGTCAAGGCCTTGTTCCAAGACACTAGTTTGTCTCATGAGACCTACCGACCCATCGAGGAGCTATAGTGGGCTCCACCCGTCACTTACTAAGTTCAATGTATCCCTCATATAATAATGTTTAAGCACAATTTAAACATTCACCTTAAAACTAGCATAAAGAATTTAAATACTTTATCCATAAACCATGAAGTGTATAAAAATAACACATCCAAAGACAAACATATCACAAAACTTTTAATACAATATAGATGTTTTTATCTTCATAAATAAACATCCAATAAGATTAAAATCCATCGAAGGATGTTGACATAGATGAAATCAAAACGTTTATTAGAGAAATATCTCTTTATATTTTAAAATCATTTAAAAGTCGTATAATTATAAAGGAAAAAATTTATTTTGAAAATATTCTTATAAGCTTGTACGAGATCCTTCAATGAAGTTATAATGACGGAAAAAAGCCTCACCTGCCTTATAATTTTAAAAAAACATTCTTACTATAATTTTGTCGAAAAGGCCATAAGGTGCCTTGTTTGGAAAATGACAAAAAGATTACTTTCAAAACATTTTATAAAAAGTCAAAATAGGCAATAAATTAATTTAACCCATAGTCTATTAAATGGTATAAATGTTTTGTAATACATCTTTAAAAAACATAGTTGTGGATGATAAAGAGATCCCAGTAGATACTTTTGTAAAAACAACCTCATATAATAAAGAGATTTTGAAATTAACCCTTAGCTTGTACTTTTCCATAGTCAAATGTATGTTAAACTCTTTCATAATAGTTAAATAATTGTTATTAAATTATACAATAACTATATTCATAAATACGATATCATATATGGTCTTCAAATATTTCTTTATTAATGATATTTATGTAGTATCATCGTTTCAGGTGTTAACTAATTCATTTTCATTTATATTAATTGTTACGAAAGTAATGTTTGTTATGGATAGGATATACCTTATTCTTATTCATAATGATGATAAGTATTTAAATATTTTTTTAATCATCATATAAAAATTAGTCTTGAATGGATACAATAGGGAATGAATCTCATCATGTTCGTGGAGACGGTAATCCGTACGTACACACGAGGGACAATATAATTTTTTATATATAAAAATATTATATAATTGGATGGTATATCATATATAAAGAATAATTATAATGTTATATTTATTATTTACATCATTTATACTCATTATTATTCCAATCCAAATGATGAAGTGTTTGAATAACAAACTACACCACGACGTGGAGACGGTAATCCGTACGTACACACGTATGATGACATTATCATTTATAGGATGGATAGAAAAATGAATATGGTTGTAACATTTTTATAATAAAATCACAGTATATATAATATACTGGAGTTATTATTTTATAATGGAAACAACAAAGAAAGAGGATTTTGAAGATGAAACAAACATGAAAGATGTGATGAAATATTTACCTCCTCTTTGGGTTCTTCCTTTTGATTTGAACAAAAGGGATTATTAGGATGGATTTATGACTAAAGGAAGGACTCTAGGATGAAGGTAGGACTGTTGGGAGGATATTTGTGCAGGTTTTGGCAGAGCCAAATTGCTTTGAAGGTGTGCATTTGAGAGAAGGGTAAGTTCTCTTTTATAAGGCGGGTGAGGCGCACCATAGGAAAAGCTAGAAAAATTAATTTATAATAAATTAATTTTCGGTTTCTAATAGATCCAAAATAAATTATTCAAAGGATAAGGTGGGGATGGTCGACAAACTCTATAACAATAGGTTTTAGACTGGTTTGGGTCACAATATTAAACTCATCATTCATATTTAACTCTTAGTTAAATAGTTTGACATTTACGATGTCTCTTTTTATTTTTATATTATATAGTTAATAAACTTAATATAAACTCCCAATCGAACCCAAAGAGGTTCATTAATGATAAAAATTTTATTATATGTGACTTTTGGTCAATCCTTATATTTTTAGGATTAGTATATCAACCAATAATATTGTATTTTTTTAAAAAACTCATTTATGTCAATTTTCACATTATTTAACAATTGATTTTTTTTATAGTCATAACTACATTATTACTTAGAAATAAATACAATTAATCAACCCTATAATGGACTAGTTTCCTATAAATTTTTTTGATGACATAAAAACTATAAAATTATATATTTTTTAGTATTTATAATATCAATTTTTTTATTATTTCATTAATAAGGAAACAACTGCATCATTGTTGTGTCATTTATGTACATATATTGATTTTATGTCAAAAAATTATAAATAAAATATCCTGAGTAAGTAAATAATATTTTATTTCTAATGAATATTTACAGTCTAATAGATAATTATATAAACTCATATTAAATTTTTTTTATAAAAAGATATTTTCTTTTGTTTTTTTTTGTCTTGGCTTTAGATTATTTAATATAGAATGTCATTATCACTCCCATGTGGCTCCATGGAGTCCTAAAATTGACCCAAGGATGCCCATGGTCTGACATGTATCATATAAAAGTGTTAGGAAATGTGTCAGGGTAATTTAAAATTATTATAATATTATTTTTTAATCTTATTTACTGTATTTACCCCTTTAACCTCTGTAAATAAAATATTTACTAATGTAAATATTCCAAATGTTTTAAAAAAAGTTATCTATTTACACAATTTATACCACCTAATTAAAAATATAGAATCCATTTTTCCAAATTCAAAACACAGAAGTGGAATCAATTAATTTAAAATTTACTTACGTTGTCAAAACAAAATGCATGTTTTTATTAAATAATAACTATCAAAAGATTGACACTTGTTTATGTCATGTTTGATAGTGATATTACATCCAATGACTTAAATTATATTAAATGATAAAAATATAATATAATGATACTTAAATACCATTCAAATGTATAAATTAACACTATAAATTATTTCGATTAAAAAAGTTGTTTTTAATTACAATTTAGTATTTTCACTATTCATCAAAAAATTCAATATTTTCGGAAAAATACCAAAAATTCACTCTAAGCTAATTTAGATATTCTGAATCCAAAAATTAAGTCCATTTTGAAAGATAAAATTTATAAAATTCTAGAAAATTGGGTATTTCTATTCATAATAGCTAGTTTGATTGGTCATGGTGTGTTAGAACTCAAAGTTGTGTTCAACACACGCTATTGTATTATTCAAAGAGAAGCATACTGTGGAAGCTTGGGGTGTTACAAAATATGATTTTCATGATGTGATACCACAAATTATTTCCAAAATGGAATACCAAATAGTATTACCATTAAAGGAATACCATGAAGGAATACCACTTAGGATTTTCATAATGGAATACCACCAATGATTACCACATAAGAATACTGTAAATGAATACACACACAGGATAGCCAAAAAGGAATACCACAAATATTCATTATAATGTATTACCAAAAATGAATAACACATAGAATTTTATTATCATATGTACACTTGTATATGTCTAAACACATAAAACAAGGATATAATTATATATTCAAACCATGAAACAAAGTATATAGGTAAGAAACATCCAATTACCATCAGAAGGATTATTCTTAATGAATACACATTATAGGATAAATAGTTCTTTGATCCATGAAATCATCATAGCCACTCAAGAAGATGTCTAGTTGAGTTGGGTACTACACAAATGAGAACATATTAGTCAAGGAAGACTATAATATATGGAGTGGTGTCACACCTAGAACTGACCAGGGGACACCAAGGATCAAACCCCAAACTATCCAAGGAATAGAAAAAACACAATATTGATCAATGCACTATGTAAGGGTTCACGCCCAAAACAAACTAGGGGATTCCACATATTATTCCAAAAATCATTAAGGAGACAACATACACAATGATGTGCCCTGATAGATGGAAGAACAATTCTCTTCCCTTAGAGGATACACAAATTCCATATCTCAACCGAGGAACATAGAAGATCACAATCCAGTCGTGGGGAGGGATGTCATACTCGATCTGAGACTCATCCTATAGAGGTGATTATAGTCCAGTGATGTGAATGTAATACCATGCCGATCCCTTCACTAATGGACAAAGGGAAACACTCCCAACCTATTCTATTCCAAACAAAAAACATAGCACATTCCCCAATCCATCATCTCATCATTAGCTTCACATATCAATTGAAAACTCCTCTATCAGGTGTACCATTTGAATGATATTTGAATTAAAAAATTTAGAAGGGGTATCTAGGCTTGTGGAATGACAACACAGTCAGTCAAATCACTGTGGTTGTCGACTTCCTTGAGTAGCCACCCCTTTTCTGCATGACAGAAAGCGCTATAAAGTCTCATTTTTTATAACTACGATCAACCGGGGTCTGAAACCAACCTAGTCACCCCAGACCCAACCCAATATTGACCCTCTTTTCCTAGCACACCTATGCCCACCTGCTCTACAAATCCTGGCTCCTCTCCCCCGTCCTGCCATATCATGCACGAGCTACCTAGGCCATCGAAAGTGGCCCGCCAGGCTGTTTATATAGACTCTAATCTGGGAGGCTGCAATGTTATCTTCTCCCATTGGCTCCCACACAGTATCCAGCCATACCCACACCACCAATGCCACAACCTCAAATCACTACCACATCCATTTTATAAAGCCCAAAGTTTCTTACTCCACTAACTCACCATAGTGTACTGTCGTACTAGACCCACAATTGTGGTCCCCACAACATACCACCGAGCCACCACTAATTGTCAAAATTTGAATGGGTTTTGAATCAAAGCTCCCCAGGTCCCAATAGACATATACACGACCTCTACTTTTGGATTTTCTTCAATTTAGGGGTCTTTTTTTTATTTTAATCCACCAGAATTGTCGATTCATGACCAGGAGGATCCAACGGCAATGAACTCGAATAATGGGGGGAGGAAAAAGTAAACCCTCAACAACAGTAATCAGACTTTTTTTTTCAAACCTCAATCCATTTTTGTTAGAACAAATAATGAAGAACCAAATCAATAAAACTCACTAAATTATCCATACAATTATAATCCATCAAAAAAAAAATTGAACATCATAACAATCTATTTAGGGACTGACATGAATTCTTCTTGAAATCCAGAAGGGGGAAACCATCATGAAACAATTTCTCTACCTCAATTCATATCAGTCATTGAAGAATAATGGTCACTAAATCGTTTTCGAAGAAAATATCCTTTGAATATGAGGTGTGTCATTCATTAATCCATGATCCTTCACCATCTCATGAGAGATAATCATTATATATCGATACAAAAGTTCTACTAGGATTCTAGGGTAATGTGAATAACCATATAAAATTATCCATAACAATCATGTTAATGATATTAATCTTATTCATCAAAATAAAAAGTTTTATTAAATTCATTAATTTTCATTAGGTCCCATGAATTTGTTTTCACAACTAACTGTTTCTACTAATGTTAAGTCCCAAAAAGGGAAATAAAAATTCAAACTAATCATTTTTATCAGATTTACAATTTGAGTCTCCAATAATGAGTTATTAAGATTAAAAAACATTTTTATTTAATTTTTTTGAGTTATTTTCTTGGTGAATTCTTATATAGAAGACCTATTCCGACAAATGATTGGTCGGTCCTTGAGTAAATATTCAGTTATATGATAATCAACTCCCATGGACTTCTGATTTGGGAAACTATTTAAGCATTATACCACTTTTTTAGAAATCCTCCACCCATGTGCTATTAAAAAGTTTAATTTTTTTATAAAATTTGTCAGACACACTGGGCTTCTGAATCGAATTCTTCATTAGCACATGGTATCAAAATAATTCCATATAATATATAAAAATATTATATAGAAATTCCATGATGTTATATTCTCCCCACCATGGGAATTTAAATATACGAAAGCCAAAAAAATATCCACTCAAACATATGAGGGTACTGAACGTGAATCTGAACCTCCTGCTCCCTCATTCTCTCTCGAAGATTACTATGTTCCCTTGAGATACATTCTAGATAAATTTTACAACCATTTAGGTTCCTCTCTTTTTAATCCATGATCTCCACCAGGTACTCAGTAATAGTCACTAACTCCTCGATGTCTAGCTTTCCTCAGTCGATGACATGTTATGAGTCATTCACATAACTACATTGATGTGAAATGTAGAGGAAATTGTGTACTAGGTCCAATTGTGGTGGTATATCTATGAGGTATGCCACCCGCAAACACTAAAATGTATCTTAAAAGTGATTATGAATCATGGAGAAATATAGGAAGTGGATAGGCATTTTGATTTGGCCATTGATCATCCAGAAGGCATTTTGTCCCCTGCACATGAATTTTAAACACATAAATATGTCCATCATTATCCCATCCAACACCAATTCCATCACCACAAGGGGTAGAGCTAATCCTTCTAGAACTTGGTGTTCAACCCTCACCTGATGAAAATTAATGCTTTAACAGACAAACTTTTCAACTCCTTTCTCCATCCATATACACCAAAATGAAACATTAGAGGTCCTGATACATCTTCACCAAACCTAGATATAGTTCCAAAGGGGATGTATGAATCTCCCTCAAAACTAACTCCATCATAGTCACCGATACTACTATGCATCCTATGAACGGAATGAGGTTCTCCCCAAATTTTTAATATCCATCAGGAGTATGACCTGTGGATATATAAGGATGTACAACCTCACATTCAGCATCCCCAAGTTGTGCCTATTTGGAATTCTATAAGAGTGTAGGTGTGAAAACAATTGACTAGAGTTATTCTACTCCAACTCCATCCAAAAAGTATAACTGCAATGATGTTAACTACTCTAATGTCTAATTATAAAACTAAAGACCATATCTCATGCAGAGATAATCTTCCACCATTTTCTTCTTCCCAAGAGTGTAGAAAATCATGAAATCATTGTCCATAAAAAACTCTAGAAAATTCATCTATCCCAACCTTCACTGGATCCACAGTAACTGCTTCACCACTTTAATTATACTTAGGACTCATAACAAATAATTCCATGTGGGTTTGGATAAACGATTGATGAGTAATCGATTTCACCCTACCATGTATGAGTCCATCTTTTGGTGCATATTTTTTCCTTTCACTGAAAATGAAATCCACTTTCCAACAATATGGTGAAACTCTAATCTTCACCTAAAATAGTCAATTAGAGAATGCTCTATTGTTAACTAGTCCCTGCAATGAATTAGATCTAAGTTCTCGACACCACTTCCAATTGATCACATCCAAAACATTCACCTCCATGAGTAATGTCACACTATCATTACCAGTGATTGATCATTGGGTCTCCTATCATTAGAGTTTATATGTGTGAGGCTTAAATCAACAGTTCAACTAGAATCTCCAAATCTTGAACAAGATCTAGGGCATGAAAATATGCACTAGCACATGTGTTTACCAATACTGTCGAAAAAGTAGAAAAGACATAGATAATACCTCGAATCATTCCATGAGTATTTGGGTCATATTCATCAACCAAATGAATTTATTCAATCCCCTATCCACCAACTCCCATTTCCATGTGTGGACCACCTAGTGGTGGTGGGGGTAACATGTTGAAATGTCAACCACCTTCATCTTCTCTCTTATCTCCTCTTCCATGTCATCCACCTTGCAGATCTGTCTTCTACTGTCATTGTCTCTACATTGTTGGTCTAACTCAAATGTCATTATAAGAAGTATGATGTATTAGAAAATCATATAATATAAATCTCATGTCATCACATTAATAAAACTACATCTCTATAGGCTAACTGGACCCACCATGTGAGCTCAGATCTATAGATCCTCTATTCTGGGACCTCCTCTTGAAAAATATCATATGTCTGAGTCCCTAATACAATTTTCAACTCCCTAATACTGAGGATGTTACTAATTCATAAACATAGATCACAATCAATGCCTGTATCTACTTAGAATGAATCTTCCATCCTCTAAATCTTGCTTAATCACCCCAACATTTGTTTGAATGCTCAATGGGATAACAGATGCTCGTATGTCACTATGTATACATCACTCAATGGTCCGAGACCATAAGTAATAATTTTGTATCATATAAATCAATTACATGGAGAGGTTGGCATGACTCGATGAATACTAAGATATTGGAATGTCATTATTCCTGAGATGTATAAACTCATGGATGGGAATATCTGAAAGCTTACAAGATGAGAACTCCTCTCTAGAAAGGTTCCCAAACACCTTATAGGTTAGATAATTGTCATCGTATGATTGAGTAGCCAAAACCCACCATTTACCTATTGATCCATATATAATGATCATAACTATGACCTCCATCTGAATTTCTGGTGTCTTGACTAGATATAAAAATAGAGTAACAACCTCTAAACAGTCCCCAAATGCATGTGTTTAGGCTCACATCGGTACCTAAGGTGTATCTAGTATTAAAACTCATGATACACACTTAGTATGTGAACCTCATCCATTGGTGATATGAATACCATTTTCTTCTCTTTTGGTGGTGGTTTTTTTGGTGCACCACCTTGAGGATTTATATCCCATAAAAATACCTATATCGATTCCATATATCCTGGTAGATTATCCACATGATCACATAGTGTAATCCTTGATATATATCATTGTGGAGACATGTTAAAATAAATCAAGATGTAACACATTCAACATTGTATATCTAGGGATCCGAAACACAATGAAATTGAAAACCATCCCATTAATTTATTATGCATGTACCATTGTTTTTTCATATGACCAGTGCATTCTTGTACTGAGTTGAAAACAAGGTGACTAGAGTACTAGTATACATATTCGTTGGCTGCCACACAATTCCAGAGTCCCTAACTTGAATGTCAAACTAGAAACACATAAAACATTTTCCACAAACCAATATTAAATACTCTTATTCATAAGGATGAATTGACCTTTTCTGATTCCACATTGTCATGACCTATCATAGAGGGGCCTATGTAATGATTACCAAAATCACACATTCAATAGGACATGGGATGGTGATTAGCACTGAGTATTCATATCTCACAAAAGGAAGGTATTAGAACAAATTACATGTATTCACACACACATCTCCTAGACACCGATGCTGAAATGTAAAAACAGTAAGTAAACAATGAATGAATCCCACTAATATGTAAAAATAGAGTATGGTGGTAAAATTAATTGAAAGTAGATATGGCTAGAATAGATGTGAAAAAAGTAGTTTCCAACAGAAGTCCATTTTTTATAAAAAGTGGTACTTGGACTGCTATCTGAACATCAAGAACACACCTCATTTTTTTATGCCATGTGAAGCAACCCCCAATGCTGGTCTTCCTAGAACCCCATCGAAGGGTCAATCATCTACACAGGACATGAGTTGTGTGGGGAAATATCATTTATGGGTATGTATAAAAATACTTAGTAGGTAACCTAATAACCACATAAAACAACCAAAAATGAATACCAAAAATGAATACCACAAAATAATACCATGATGAAATTCCAAAAATGAATACAATGATGGAATACCAAAAAAGAACACACCAATGGATTCAATGATGTAATATTGCACACGATAAACATGATGGGATACCATTAATGATTACCAAAATGTATTACCAATGATGATTACTGTAATGGAATACCACATAGGATTACCACATAGGATTACCACAGTGGAATACCATATAAGATTACCATGAAGGAACACCATATTGAATTCCAAAAAGGGAAACCAATGTGGAATACCATAGAAGATTAACCCGAAGGAATACCATGAAGGAATACCACATATTATTTACACAAAAGAATACCACACAATATTATAACATAGGATTACAACAAACAAATTCCACATATTATTAGCACATATAATTTCAATGAAGGGGTACTAAAAATGATTAACATAAAGTATCACAAAATTGGATTACCATGGAGGAATACCCAGAAATAATAACACATAGTATTATCACAAATGAATACCACATAAGATAACCACACGATTTTACCACAAATGAATTCCACACAACATTTATACAAAGGAATGCCACACCATATTACCAAAAATGATTACCACAAATGAATAGAAATAAAGATTATATAGTAACATTGACATAGTTATATGACTGAATTACATATATAAAAATATATTGAGATATAATCAATCCAAGACATGAATTCTATACGAAATCACAAACAAATTACACTCCATGAGATTCTCCTCAATGCATGCTCTTTTAGGGAGAACCCACTCCTTGAGCTAGAAATTATATGAGAATCTCATGATGTGGTTTAGATAATTTTTTCCCCACCCAAATTAGAACATATTGGTCATTGAAGACTATTATACACATATTGGGGTCATGTAAAAAAATAAAGGGACACCAAAGATCATATCCAGAAAAAACCAATGGATACAACTTACCCAATTTGGATTAGGCTTTTATGTAGGGGACCATTCACATAACTAACTTGGGTACTCCATGGATCACACCCAATCTCATGGGGGATATCACATATGAAATGATGTGGCATACTAGATTGAGGACTAATGATGTTCTCTCAGAAGTTACAATGATTCCACAACTCCACTTGGGGTGCTATAGGATCACACTTCTGTCTAGGGGAGGGATACCATGATCTATCTGATAATCAGTCAATAGAGGGGATTACTATCCTATTATATTGATGTAATTGTATACCAAACTATAAATTAGTGGACCATTGAAAATTATCTCAAACAATACTAGTCCAAATTAAATAAACCCTACTTTTCTGAAAATATCAGCCTCGTCACTCGAGTCCCAATGAAATATATGTCTTGTCCAAAGAATATACATTTATAAGATATGGTTGGAAGAAATGTCAAAAGGGGTTCAGAAGTCTAGTGAATGGACTGTACAGTTAGTCCACTGATTGTCCCTTAGCTATAGCAACTGCCAAACCGATGGACATGTCGTGGCTCACCGTCGACTGCGGTGGTCGACGGTGTCCCGACACCAGATCTACCATATCTACTCAGACTCGGGCCTGACGAAGATCTGACCCTCTCGTCTAGGCCTGCCTGCGTCCGACCGACTTGGAATAGCATGGTCAGTCTATCCTACACACACATTGGTATCATGGGCCATCGCAGGCGGACTCCATTCTACATGGTCGTCAATCGGGTCCCCTCTTGCTATCTTTATAGGCTTCTACGCTGCTATCCACTACGATCCACAATGCTGATGTCACAAACTCTAATATTTCATCCCCTGATCACTATCACACATGCTTCCAATGCCACCACCCTGTCTTACTAGACATCTATACTAAACCCATATCAGTGGTTTAATTGTTGGCCAACTTAGCCACCTCCGATAACCATAATTTGAAACGGGCACAAATCCGTGCTTATAGGGTCCTAATATATATAGACCCGACCTATTTTTTATGTTTTCCTCCAATATAGGGGTTCTATTTGGTTTGGATCCATATTTATTGTTGATCCTTGACCATAGGGATGTAATGGAAAAGAATGCAAAGAACTGGGGGAATGGAAATCCAAAATGAAAATCCTGAGGAACAAACAATTACCATTGTTCAAGTCATCCACAATTAATTTTTTTATGAATGAAGTACAAAGAACCAAATCAATAAAATTACCAAAATAATCCATGCTATTATAAACCACCCCATAATGATTAAACAATAGATCAATATATTCCTAGATTTACCATAATTTCTTAAATAAAATAATTTTGAAAACAAAATGAAACTACTGCACTACCATAATTTCAATTTTTCATTGATGAAGACTAGTCACTACATCATTTCTGAGGCATGATCCTTCAAATATGAGATTCATAATTCCATGATATATGATTAATCATCATCACCTATGATATAATATTCAAATCTCTCTCCAAAAATTCTATAAGTTTTCTAGGGTTATGCGACTATGCCCAAGAAAATATCCTTAACATTGTTTTAAAAAAAAATTCCGACTACATCAAACAAAATAATTTGTATTAAATCATTTTCTTCTCATTACATTCCAGAACATATTTTTTAGAAACAACTAGTGATGACTAATGAAAATGTGCCTAGGGAAATGAAAAAGTATAATCTCATCATTGGTACAGATTTCCAATACATACCACCTTTATTGAGTTATTTGGATTGTCAAATAAAATAATTTTATTTAATAATTTTATTTATGTCTACAACCTTTGTGAATTTTTCTATATATGCATTATTATAATCAATGATAGGTCACGCCTAGGGTAAATTAGCCATTCTGAGCTCAACAGTTCCCTCAAACATCTGATCTGGGTACCAAGTTAAATGTTATTCCACCTATTCTAGAATACCATGTTGAAGTTATATTAAAATGTTTAATATTTTTCACACAATTGTTTCAAGTCCACCAAGCCTCAAAATAGCATGCAGTATTAGAGCCTGATCTCTAATGTATCCATATAAATAGTACATAAAAAATTTGAGACATTACATAGACCATAAAATAATCATTTTACAGTAACCTGAGATATGTTCAATACACCCAAATAACCCCTCACGATTCTTTTTCGGTCAATCATGATTTCCTATTGCATTGAACCAATATCCCACCAATATATTAACTGTAAATATATGATCATCAAAAACTACTATTTTGAGGACCTAGTATACTCTTCCCTTATTATTTTAATCCAATCATTTTCTATATACACATGGAGATTCTCTTCAATAGTTCCTCGACATGGTCGCCTAACTCTCTACCAAGCAGTCATCAACCATCATATATTTGGATAATACCTCCAAAATTCCACTCAATATTTTTATTTATCATGAATGATTCCCATTATAATTTAAAATTTTATCATTAATTAAAAATACTCAACATGAATCAACTCTAGAATGTTCATTAATAAATTATTCCCCTAAAAATAAATGACCGCTAAATTCTCAACCACTAATCACAAAATACCAATGACTATGTGTAACTTTGGAATGTTCCATCCACCTTAACATAATTAAACCATAAGATCACACAACCCCTTTCTAAAATTTGACTACTATACTCAAAATCCCATGTGATGTGAAATATCAACTCCTTTTTTAATCTCAACAAAATGGTTTGACCAATCCCTCTCATCCATTATCCTCATCGGACCCATGGAATCATAAATTGATCAACCAGTAACCATGAATATGACAAGAGTATAGTATATTGTAGAGACCCATACATGACTTATATATACATTACATTACTTTTTCGGAATACTAAATACATTACAAAAAATAGACTCCCAAAGACCGTATTAGTTTTGTGTCTTTGGAAACACAGAACAGAATCTTCTAATCATGGTTAAAGATCTTCAACATCACCCATAAATATATTCCCCTTTTGATTTCTTACCTAAAACCATTTATTTATATCCATGGGAAAATAAAACATAAAAAGGGTGAGCACAAATTTTCAATAAGGTTAAAAATGGAGAGTATAAAAACAATCCATATACATTTGAACGTAAAAACATGAACATAAAACATTAAAATCTTGAGCAATGACATAAATTTTGGTAGTACATAATCCATAGATCCTAATGGAACATTAATCATGATAAAATAAAACATGTAATTATAGAAAACCATTAATCACAAAATATTATTTCCATACTATCCAAGGTATTACTGCCAAAACCATCATAGTGGACAAAGTCAATCACTGAACTGAGTTTACTTTCCCTTCCAGCCCTGTATTACTGAACCCAATTTTACTTTCCATTCCAACCATGTCTATCTAATGAGATATAAATCTTTACCCAACGCATTGGAGGGAGATATAGGTCCCACCCATCTCATAATTAATTCATTCTTACTTGTTCCACAAAATAAACCTAAATCATTCATCATAACCAAATAATAAAATGGGTTTCATAAACATCATCCCATCATAACATATTCCATATAAAACAAATGGAAATCATTTCATCATAAGAAGAATAAAACCATGTAAACAATAGAGACATTATACATGAAACATAATCATACTAAATAATTTCATCTTAGATGGAAAATAGTTTTGATAAAACACTTGAAATAAATTCTTGTGGAAAATATCCTTTCTTTTTCAAAATCATTTTCTCTTTAAAAAATGACAAACAATTTTAAAATAAAAATATTTTACTAAAAATAACCATGAAAACCTGTAGATCAAGCTTCATTAAAATTCAGCATTATAAAATCGTAAAAATCTATTCATACTATATAAGGTAAAAAAACATTCTCCTAGTACTTTTGCTGGAAAAGTCAAAAAGTACCTTGTATGGTAAAAAAAAGAAAGATTTCTTCCATACCATTTGACAAAAGTCATAAAATGGTAAAAATTAATTTAAACATACATGGAAGAATAGTAAAAAGTTCATGATTTTTTTTTTGAGAAAACATGGACTTGGATGATAATCATAACCCAAGTAAATACTTACGAATAAACAATCTCAGATAAGAACAATATTGGAATAATTATCCCTTACCTTAGGCCCAATTTATTCCGTACGTGTCCAAAACGCTTGTATAGTGGGTTTAAACATATTATTAACTTGTACCATAACCATAATAATATTTATGAGGTCATATATGGTTCACTTATGAGTTTATATTACCCGTTTTTTTGTAAATTCCATGTTAAAGCAGCGTTTTGGGTAAAATCGTTTCATTTATCGTACATGTTTCAACTTTTTGTTCTTGATATTATTACTTATATCCTGATTCAGATAATTCCAGAATGTAAAACATGATTTATATATAATATATAATTCATCATATAAATATATATGATCGATAGATAAATGGAAGTCAATACATCGTTCATAGAGATGGAAGGCCATACGTGTGCATGAACGTTGTTTTCATTTACTTATGGAATTGAATGGAATTAATTAAATTAAAAATATATGTACATAAATACAGTATCATTATTATTTAATATCTTTCCTGATTATTTATTATATATACTTTATAATCATACTTGAATGGTTAATCATGGAAAATGAATCTCATCGTGTTCGTGGAAACGGTAGTCCATACGTACGCACGAGTGACAATATCATTCTTTTGATACTAAAACCATATATAATTGTATGGTATATCATATATACAGATTATTAATAATTTTATATTTATTACTTATATCATTACTACTCATTATTATACCCATCAAAATGATGAAATGTTTGAATAACACACTACAGCACGACGTGCAGACGGTAAGCCGTAAGTACGCACCTGTGGTGACTTTTTCATTCATATGTTGGATAAAATAACTAATATGGATGTAGATTTTTTATTTTAACATCAAAGTTTATAGAATATAGTGGGGTTATTATTTTATAATGTAAACAACAAAGAAGGAGTAAATGGAAGAAGAAAAGAACTTGAAATAGGTGGCGAGATATTTACCTCTTATTCAGGTTCTTCCTTTTGTTTTGATACAAGGGATCCTTAGGTTGGCTTTATAACTAAATAATGTCCTCTAGGAGGAATTTAGGATAGTTGGGAGGGTATTTGGGTAGAGTTTGGCCGAGCCAAATGGATTTGGAGAAGTGAATTAGGGAGAACGGGGAGTGCCCTTTTATAAGAGGGGTGAGGGGCACCTTAGGAAAAATTGAAAATATTATTTTTAATAAATTCATATTAGGTTTATTGTGGATCCAATGTGTCTTATTTAGATTATAGGGTGGTTATGGGTCGAAATATTCTCAACCAATAGGTTTTATACATGTTTAGGTTATCATTTTAACCTTATCATTTAGATTTATCTCTATGTTAAATAATTTATCTTTTACCGTGTCTTCTTGTATTCTTAGACTATATGGTAAATAAACTTACTATAACCTGAAAATAGAACCCCAATTGGTTATTTAATGTCATATATATCATTATATTAGACTTTTGTCTTATCCATTGATTTTTAGGACCATTATATCAATTAATAATATATTATTTTAAAAAACACTTTTTTGTCAATTTTGACACTATTTGGTTTTTTGTTTTTTCTAAATTCATAACAGCATTATTACATCGAAAAAAATTCATATAAACAACCATAATATGTAATATTAACCTATAAAATTAGTTTAATTCATAAAAAGTCTCAAATTACATTTATTTGGGTATTTATAATATCATGTATGTTAATATTTCATTAGTAAGGTAATCACTGCGTCATCATTGTGTCATAAATAAATCAAATTATTTAATGTCTAAAAAATATAAATAAATTACCATTATGTAGGAAATTTTTTTATATTTATAATGAATATTTATAGTCGAATTTATCTTATGTATATCCTTATATTAAA